>ML781008.1:374550-421659 GCA_009831015.1 Picea engelmannii | reverse complement strand
ACAGGTCTGATATCTTCCTCGCATCGGGTAGCCCGCAGGTATCGAACTCGTGACTACCTTTTTGACCTGCATGCTCTTTCTACGCCCCTCTGAACGAAATTCCGAACGTAGTGAGGCATCTGCGAACCGTATTTGAGAAGAAACCCTTGAAATCACCACGTAGCCGTCGCGGTACTCGGATGTAGTCGATTTCTTTAAAATTTTTCCATGGGGGAAGGGAATCCCCCGATTTTGTAGTTTCTTGGATGATAACTGCATCATCACACTGTTCCTTTGTTCTTCTCCACCTTCGCAGGCAAAAAACTACGGTAAATTTTGGCTGCGCAGAGTCGGGATCTTCGAATTGGTCAAAACTTAGGGTTTTTATGGTTCACAGCGGCCGTTAATGAGGATGTCGAGCTCTTCCGGGAAGGATATATCTGTGTACGAGTTCGACGAGACTACTGCAGAATTGGCCAGAGTTTCTCTCCTACGTAGAAGCCCTAAGAAGGCCGAACGACCTACTCTCACCAAAGACGACTTCAGAGATTACTGTGAGTATCCCTTGTTCACTTCACTTCCTAACTGTTCTTGGAATAATCTCAGAGCTAGTCATTTTCTGCTTTGCATGTTTTCTCTGTTTTTGCTTTTCTTTTTCAATCCCGATGGCACTGGAAATGTAGGGATCTGGTGAGAATTTGAGCTAATTTATTGAATTCCTATGCAATATTCTGCAACAAGCGCAAATATTTGTAATTTTTTTTATCGAATAAAGCGCGGAGAGTTATAATGTCTCAAATCCCTTTCTAAAATTCTAAGGAAATCATTATGATAACAAGAATGGAGGGTCTGATCAATATTTTAGCTAATAGTCTGAATTCCTAAGCAAAATTTGGCAAATATGCAAATCTTCTTCAAATTCATGGCGGGTAAAACTCGAAGATTTGTAATGCTTTAAATTCCTTGGTAAATTTTGAAGAAATCAATTTCATTGAAAATTTTGAAACACTAAAACTTGAAGAATTATAATAATGCTTTTAAATTCCCTCGTAATTTTTGAAGAAATAATTTTCATTGAAATTTTTAAAATCTAAAGCTCGAAGAAATATAATACTTTAAAATTTTAACTCTGCAAAATTTGAAGTAACGTTGTTTCTGAAAAATTAAAACAAGAACAATTCAAACGTTATATCTGTTAATTTTCTGAAAAAAAAGTGTGGGGAAGCACATGCTTTTAATTTATCCGTAAAACTTTAAAAAGCTAAAGCTGGAGTAACCATGTTGGAACTTTTTCACGATCAGAGTTTTGTACAATATTTATATTTCAGTTAATCGACAAGGGCAAGTCCAGTCGTTCTGATGTATTCTTAATTTTTTTAGCAAAATTCCAGAAAAAAATAGCAACCATTGCATATATATAACAATAACAGATAGGATTTATATTAAGAAAGGGGGAGCTTGCGGCTAAACCATGCAGCGGTAGCAAAAATATAAATTCCGGCCGGTTCCATAGGACCAAGATACAAAACAGAGGAAAGCTCTGATTAGCAGGGCAGATTTTCCAAATATAACCAAAACTACATGGGCAGCTGTATTGCTGAACAAACTGGTTAATCAAACTAATTACCCAAAAATACAGTGTTCTGCGGGGACATGTCCTGCAGGGTCAGGGGCGTGCACCCCACTCTTCCCATGCCCCTGGGACAAGGGGGCGCTTGGTGAAACGTTTCGCCATGCCCCCCATTTTGTGAAATGCGGGGAAAGACACAGTGAAACGTTTTGCAATTGTGTGGGACGCATTTCGCAAAAATGGGGGGCTTGTGGGCTCACCCCTCTAGAACAGTGGGACACTTGGACGCGGCCAACCCCCAATTTTTTTATTATCTAAAAACTCTAAAAACTTTAAAAAACAAAAAACCTAACTAATTAAACCTACTTCATTGTACCTATCCCTTGGTTACTCATGAGAGTGACTTTGACTAAGATAGTGACATTCCCATTGATGGTCCTGATGCCTTCATAGTACATACAGCAAATAGATGTAGAGGACCAGTCAATGGAATTGACTCGATGCTCATTTGATATTGATTTCTTTTAGCTACATTTAGTTTTCAGTGTTCACAGTTTTAACTTTTGACTCTAGATATTGATGACCTCAGACCCAGAACTCGTCCCTCTGTACTATTTTTGAGTAATTTTAATTTACTAGTTCAGACTTCAGTATCTACTATTTAGTATTTACTTTTAGTATTTAAATCTTTTTTTTTTAAAGTAACTGAACATTTATATTATATATAAACAACTGCGCCAGAACGGACAGCAAATCCAAAAAGACTGTTAAAAAAATTTGGCATAGAGCCAAGAAGTGTTTATCTCCTACTAGCCTAGAGAACATATATATAATTCTGGGAAACATCCACATTATCTGACTACAATATTTCTTAATGAACTGCCCGAGCAAAAATACAATATTGTGATACATCAACTAACAGATGAGACATTATCATGTACCCCCTGCACTCCACTTTGCTGTGGAGAATCTTCTTCTACTTCCATGGGTGCAGCTTCAATATCCCCTTGCCCATTCTCCGAGTTACCATGGCGAGATGCAGCTGATACCTGGTTGATGGATAAGGACTGTATAGGCTGGGGCAAAACTAAACTTCTCAAAAGTTGACATTCTGTTTCAAGGCTCTCAATTCTCTGGGTGAAAGACTGCTCTGGATTTCTAACCTTAACCGATAACTGGTGGATGGCAGAGTGATTTGCCTCTGATCTTTCCTCATGATGCCGGAGGATTTGCTTAAGTTCTCTCCAGGAAGGTTCCATGTCATGACCAGACAAAAGACCCCTGTTGCCAATGAAACCAAACCATTCACTACTTGAACAATTGCTGTTTGAATTGTAGGAGATATGGGCAGAAAGACTTATGACAGAGGCAGACCACCAACTTCCCACATTCCTGCTTTTATTAACTACCTCAACTGTGCAGATATAAGCAGTTCCCGAGAAGCAACCAAACCAAATTCTCCCATAAGCAGACCCTCTGTCAGGAAAGGGAAGACCAGGTTGAGCCACAAAATTCCCAGTATTATGATGAGTACCCTCATCAAGAAGATTGACTTCCACAGGGTTCACTCTCCCAACAGTAGAGAACAGGTACCCAGAAAGACTGACCCACCTATCAGTTTCTACCACCTTGCAAGAAGAATTGGCATAACAGAGCATAAAGAACAAAAGGACCGGTCCCCAAACCCAAACCCCAGGATGAAGAGGGCGACTTAAAGAAAAGGCAATATTTTCGATAATAGAGCTCAGAGATTGAAACTCTCCAGAGAACAAGCTATCAGAGTCAAAGACCCCAGAGCGGAAGAGAAGGATACACTCAGATCATGAAAGGGACGAACCAGCGGAAGACAAAAGACTGAGAATATGACACCCACCACCACCCGAGACCTCTCCTTCCCAAATATAGTCAAGAATTTGAATGAAATCACCTAAAGAGGCTATACGAGCACCATTATTATGCCATTTGACAATTATCCAAGCATTCAAAGGAGAAACATCATGACCTGGACACAGCACAGTAAAGCATCCTCTACAGAAGAAATTGAAAGAAATGAACCTGGAGACCAGAAAGAGTCTGTCCAGCTGAGGGCTGCCAATCAACATCCAACACAGGCCTCCGAGAATGCCCACCAGCCAGCTCCATTTCAATTTCAAAACACTGCACCAGGGTCGAAACAAACCTCTCAAGAAGAGGGTCGAAACACCAGCCATACTCCAGAAATACAAATGCCCGCACAAACTCACCATAATGGGAGCAATAACTTCAGAATGTGTAAAGAGATCAGGGCGGCCGTAAAAACACACTAACCAAGGCACCAGCTGCCACCCATACCAAAAATTTGATAAAAATACCTTGGACTAAGGTATATGGAGAAAGCCCATACCTCCATTAACCACTAATTCTCCTTCCCCCAAGGTTGATCCGTGTTTAGCCAATTTGTCATCTGTGCTATTATGCTTGCGTAAAATATGAAAATCCTTAAACTCTTCAAACCCGGCAAGATCACTGAGAGCATGGGATATCATCCTAGGTAGGGGCCCTGATCACGATCATGGAGTCCCCCAGAATGATGATCTTTTGAAAACCATAAGCCTTTGCTAGCCTAATACCTCGCCACAAGGTGTGACCTTCAGCTGAGTTATTGGTAACATTTCCTAGTCCCCAAGAATACTGAACCAAAGGATTTCCTCCGGGATCGCAAATTATCCCCCCCCTGCACCTGCCGCCCCTGTCTTTTAGTATTTAAATCTTACTTAGTACTATTTAGAACGATTAACGAAATCAATGGATTTCATTTATGATTTTGTTTCAAGTTATAAATTTCAAATTTTGATGTGCATGTATCCTTGATTCAATGTGAAATATGACATATCAATGACAATATGATAATAACAATGGTGATTGATGATTCTTGTTTGTATCATTTACAAATTTGAATTTAGTATTTACATTGCACAATGATGAATTTAGATGGGATGAATTGTTATAGTTGGGATTTTTTTTTATTTTTAATAATTTTAGAGACGGGGCTATGCTAGGGACCTCGACGTCCCCCTGTCTCCCATGAATTTCCCTAAAATTTGGGGGGTATCTCCACATGCCCCCCATGTGCGTTTCCCCGTTCCCCTGCTCCCGTGCCTAAACTTGGTGGAACATTGAAAATACATAAAACAACAAGATAAGAGAAATACTAGCTATCGGGCCTCTGCTAGGATTCTCCTTGGCAATGCTTCTTTGCCTCTTTTGCTCTGCGGCTCTGTAATTCCTGTCTTCTGAGAATGCAGCTTGGAGAGCACTGTATCTATCCAGTTCCTGCTTGGGAATGCTCCATGGCCCCTCTGGGTCCTGGCGAGGCTCTGCTAGAGGGGAAGAGTCTGAAAGAAAGAGAGCTGTTAGATTCTGGAATGCCTCAATGGGCTACAATCCATCCCATGAGAATTTTGAGTGAGTCAATTTGATCGGTAACCTCCTTGTTTTTGATATGCTGTGCAGCCGTGAACTCTTCAGTCTTTCTTTGCCAGTCCCTCAGACTGCCTATTTGATTTGCTGTGACAGTTATCCCTATCCCCATTGCTCTACAGAATTTCCTGTTCAATCAAACTCTGTTTGTCACCTCTCTCATCCCATTGGAAGCTTGAGTGGGTCAATTTGATCGGTGACCTCCTGGTTTTTGATATGCTATGCAACCATGAACTCTCCAGTCTTTCTTTTGCTAGTCCCTTAGACCACCTATTTGATTTGTTAGATTGGTGACACAGTTATCCCTATCCTCATTGCTTTGCAGAATTTCTTGTTCAAATTCTGTTTGCCACCTCTCCCATTTAATCTGGGGGTTGATGATTCCACACTGAGCCTTGGCTGTCTCACAAGTGCATCGCTTCAGGCCCATTTTGAACTCATCCATCTCACAACAAACACAACATTCAGAGGTGCAATGTTAGTGTGCCAGTTGTGTTACCAGCAAATTGTTTACAGACATAGTCCAAAAGCAATGCAAGTTCACAGGGGGAGGAGGGTAGGTCCCTCTGTACCAAGAGCCATACTAATAAACACCCATCCTTTGCATTTACCCCACATTCTTTACTAGATTGATGCACCATGCGATTAATAACAAACTGCACAAGTGAACAGAGGAGAATGATAGAGGGGTGTTGCCGTTCCTTAATTATCAATTTCATCATCCCTAAATTGCATATCATGTTGTTGAGAATTAAATGCATTGCCAAATCCATAGATAATTCAGGGGAGAGTTGGAGTATCGCCCCCCAATGTTTTGCACCATCCCATACTTAGAGTTGAAGCTACATTGGCTTGCTCTTCCGTTGGGCCATTTTGATGCCTAAGGGCATATAGAATAAATCCAGCTTATCCAAGCCCTGAATTTCTTGCAGGATGCATTTCACTAGGTGGGCTAGGAAAGCCCCACTATGGAAGTCACCCCGTGTCCTTTGGGATTTTAGGATCAAGAGGCCTTTGATAGAGAGCTAGTGCCACAGCTTCATTGTTCGTGGAGATTCCAAGCCCCCATGCAAACTTGATTTCTTGATTTCCTTCTGAGGATGTGATGATTCCTCTTGCAGTTGCCACACCTGAATCCTTTGTAAAACTTTAGTGAATAAAACTCAAGTATTATAATGCTACGGACTATTCAAATGTTACGTCTGTAAATTATCAAAAGATAAAACTTAGAGAAGTAGTAGTAAACTATTTTAAGTTTATTCACAAAATTTTCAAAAATAAAGCTGGATCAACTATTTTAAAGAATTTTGTTACATGTATGATGTTACAAAGAATGTTAAGTGTCATGACCGGAGTTTTGGCTAATTTTCATATTTCAGTTAATGTTAGATGAAGTGCACATTCTGCAAAAAATAAGAATCCTTTGTAAGTTTTTATTGAATAAAACTTGAACACTTATAATGCTTTAAATTTCTTCATACATTTTGAAGAAACAAATTTCATTCAAAATCTTTAAAAACTAAAACTTGAACAATTCAAACGTTACATTTGTAAATTTTCAAAAAAGATAAAGCTTGGAAAATACACTTTTAAATTTATCCCTTAGTTTTCAAATAATAATGCAGAATCAACTATCTAAGATCATCTTCATAAATGCACTATGTTACCAAAGATCATGAAATATCATGACCAATATTTTGGCTTATGCTATTTCATATTTCAGTTAACAGCAGTGTTACCAACATCGACAGCGACAAAATATCGTCGAGGGTCCGAAAACGAAAATATCGGCAACATCGGGGAAAATATCGTAAGAACGAAAAAAATACAAAAATATTCATTTTTTTCAATTTTTTAAATATCTAAAGCATCAACAACATCAAATAAATGCATTTCGACAAAAATATGAAAAGAGAACTGATATATAAGATGTTAAGTGAATACATCACAGTCTATAGATCAACACTGAATCATGTCATGAGTCTAAAGCCTCAAAATATCATAAAAAAATATAATAAGTGACAAATGTATCTCATCATCATGAGTCATCTACAATGAAATCAAATAAAGTCTAATGATTCCCTTTGCCCCTTTTACGGGAAAAGGTGATACCTTTTCCTCTAGAGGAAGAAGCCCCTAGGGCTGGCATTGGACTTTGACGTCCTGTAGAAGATGCAGGAGCTAGACTTTGGTGTCCTCTACTGGTGCTACTGCCAAGTACAACTCCCTCTGTCGGAGTTCGTGAAGATGGTGGATGACTCTGCTCTGTAACATCCTCCTCCTGCTCCTCCTCTGCTACTGCCCCCTCTACCTCCTCCTGTATCCAATCGGGGATCGATTCCAAGATAGGCCTCTTGGACTCAACCCTCCATGTAGCACTGGTGTCAATCCCATCCAACGAGATGGCGTCCACATCAGGTGTTTTCTGAATCTGCCTCACCAACAATCGGAGATTGTAGTAGACATATACCATGTCATTGAGGCGTTGGGATTCCAAGCTGTATGAGGGCCATAAATTATAAATTAATAATAATATTCTAATTGCAATTATAATTTATAATGAATTAAAAATTTAATTTGAAAATTTGTAACCTGTTGCACCTCTTGGTGTGTATTTTCTCAAATGCACTCCAGTTGCGCTCGCATCCTAAAGAGCTACATGTTTGGTTAAGCACTCAAATGGCAAGTTTTTGTAGATGGGGTACTCTACCACCATAGCTTGTCCACCAAGCATCTACAACAAATTAGAGAAACATAAGAAAAGACATTGAAATTTGAAAATTAAAAGTTGAAAGTTAAAAGTAGCCCATTGTGGGCTTGTCTCCATCAACCAACCGAAGAACCTTTACCAAAGGTTTGCTAATGGCAACCATCTCCTCCACTCCCACCCAGAAGCTCTCTTGGTATAACACAAGCCTACATATGGCCTCCCCCTTCGGTTTACGACTAAATGATAAATCATCCCACTCATGTGAAACAAATATCATCTTCAAGTTCCGCATACAAGCCAAGATAGATCGAAGAGATATGAAGCTAGTGGCAAAGCACATGATTGCAGGCCGCACCAACTCCCTATTATTTGTGAATCTTCTCATCAAGTTAAGCACATATGCATGATTATATATGAATTTTGTGATGCTCTTAGCCAATTCAACAATAGCCCTGATATAAGGAATTTTTCCCATATCCTCTAAAATCAAATCTATACAATGTGCAGCACAAGGAGTCCAAAACAATGTAGGATACCTCTACATAAGCATCCTACCTGCAGCAACATAGTTTGCAGCGTTGTCCGTTATGACTTGGACAACATGTTGTGGACCCACCTCCCGAATGAACTCATCCAATAAGTCACATAACAATGATGCATCTTTAACATGTGCAGATGCATCAACAGATTTAACAAACATTGTCCCCTTGGGACAATTAACCAAGAAGTTAAGAAGTGTCCTACATTTCTGGTCCGTCCAACCATCTGACATCATGGTGTATCCAATGATTTCCCATGATGCCTTAAGCTCCTCCAATCTGCTAGCACAATCAATCTTTTCATTCTGAAGGATAGGTCCTCTCAATTCCTCATAAGTAAGGGACTTGTACCTCGGGCCAACAACAACAACTGCATCAAACATTGGTTGATAGAATGGGTTGTTCTTGGAAATGTTAAAAGGAATGTCACTCCATAAGAAACACTTACCCACCAACTTATCAGCCTCTTCCTTCTCCTTTTGTTTTACCATTGACCTGATAGAAGGTTGTGCAACAGGTGTGGTTCTAGAAACAAAATATGATGAGGTAGAAGGTGGAATTGAAGCAGCCAAACTTCCCTCAGATATTCTACCTCACCTTGAAAATTGAGCTTTCTTGGCTTCCCTGTAATCTCTGGGTAAATCCATATCCTCAAGCGCTTTGTTGGCAATATGCATGATTTCCGGGGTTGATTTTGGGAAAATATCCACTTCATGTCCCGGGATTTTTGCAAGGTGCTATTTCAGTCGGGTAATTCCCCCCATCATTCTCATCCTACACAACTTCCCTATTCAAACCCCCCTCAGGAACACCATATTCCCACATAGCATCCATTTTTTTCGGCATTTTCAATCTTCAAGTGATCAAACCTAGGGCACAAAAATAGTGGAAAAAAATTAAAATCACCGTTTAACTTTTAAAGAATCAAGATTCAAGATAATAGAGTCTACAAGTAATAGTAAATACAAATGTTCAAAATGGGGGAAAAGTTGAAAACTGATAAATGAAAAAAATTAAAAAAAACCTATCATGAATTTGCAAAAATATAATTTTTTTTTGTTGGAAATCAATCCACACTCCAAAATAATTTTATGGCAGCTAAAAAAAACAGTCCCTAACTACCAAGATGAAGGATACATAGCAAAAAAAAACAAAAAACAAAATAAATGGTGCAAACTGTTGCCCATACCTGCAAATGCGCCCTTGATTGAGGGAAATCAATCCCAACTTCACAATGAACAGGTTATAGTGCTCAAAATCTCGCTCCTCCTCGTCTTTGGTTGAAGGCAAACTTGCCTCTTTCTCCTTTGCTCTCCAAACCCCACACTTCACTTGCAAAATGACAAAAAAAAAGTCAAATTCGGGTTTTATTTCCGGCCCTGTCCACGTGCTGAGATAATTTCGATCGTAGCGCGATATTATCGCGATATTTTCGTAATTCGCGTGATATTATCGCTGGGAGTAAATAGCACGGTATTTTTGGTGATAATATCGCCGAGACCTGTTTTGGCGATATTATCGTGATGTTGATAACAGAGGTTAACAGTACCTCAAGTGCAGTCACGACAATGCATTCTTAATTTTTTTTGTCAATTGCAGTCATGAAGATGTATTCTTAATTTTTTTACTCATCAAATAATTGTCGAATTTTCTGTGCAGTAGATTTTGCATGTTGTTATGTTTGTTTCAGTAGTGTATTAGTTATGCCAAGATGAAGCATTTGCCAGTCTATAATACTGTTTCATGCGTGGTAAAAAAAGTTGAAGGGGAGATAGGAAATTTATATGGTCAATAGTATGCCCTGTAAGATAATCTTTGGTAAATTACAGTAATTTGTATTACGCTCTGTAAAGATAATCTTAGGTAAATTACAGTAATTTGCATTAGAATAAAGTCATAGGCTACTCAGACCAAAAGCTATTTCAATTTATTTAGTGGAGTTTGTTTCATCTCAACAGTGATGAATAATAGATTACAGCATGCAAACACACAGTTATGAATGTTCTGATAATTTAATTTATTGTAATCTATCCACCAGTGGCAATGGTCCTGACAACTCTATTATGCTGGCCCCTGGCAGTGTTATTCTTGCTTTTGCTGGGTGAAATTTGTACAGAATAGTTGCAGTTAATGTATTTAATCTACCTACTCAAGTTTTGGTGTAGGCAAATTATGCTGATCATGTAGTTATATCTGGCAGGGCTAGGTCTAAACCTATAGTTTTTAACAGCCATTTTCCTGGAACTAGTCAGAGGAACAAACTTCTTAACAAAATTTCAGTGAAACAAAAATCGATTTTGAAATAGCTGTTTTTATAGATTTAATTACATAGTGTTAACCTATTCCAAAATGCAGAGAATCATTCCTTCTTGTTGTTTCAAGATATATCTACTTGGACATCTTCAACAGTGCATAAAATTATCTTTTGACATCTTTGGCAGTGCATAAAAGTATCTTTGGATAAAGCTATCAAATAATTGAGTTTGCAACCTAATATTTTAGGCCCTGGTATCTCATTTGCAGTTTCAAGAAAAGGCATTGTGCAGCATACTGACACTGGTGAGGGACTTATGTCAGAGTATGAGAATAGTGATGTACACGATAAAAGAACAGGGGAGAATAGTGGAGAGCAGTGTGATAGCATTACTGCAGCTTGTGCGTTTGGCTCCCTGATTAATAGTATTAGCCTACAAGCTAATGATGCGAGGAGAATAATGGGAAACAATTTTGGAGAGCAAAGAGATGGCAGTCCTACAGGTTCTGAAGCTGGCCAGATGACAAATAGCACAAGTCAAGAAGTCAAAGAAGCAATTGTTTTAGAGCAGGCGATCTCTAGACTGCAGAACTGTGATCTGGAAGACCTTAAAACAGAGTCTGTCGATGCAGATGCTAGTGTACATGCCATATCTAACAATGACAATGATGAGCAAACAACTTGTACCACCCCCGATCCTTCAGAAGTATGTATTTCCCTTGATACAATTTATCAGTGCCTGTATGTGTTTCACTTTTTTTCTGTAGGTACCATTATGGTGCTTATATTTACAGCTGACTGAACCTTATTCTGGAGAGCTTTTGTATTTCAGGATATGCAAGTTGACTTGATCTCAGAAGATGAGGATCTATCTGGAATGAAGTTTTCCCCATCAAATGATATGTGTGATCCCTCAGATGATGAAGGTTATTGCTTATATGGTGAATGTTTATGAGGTTAATTAATTTCTGCAACTCAATGAAATATGCATTGATTTGTGGTTTCTGTTTTCAGGTGCTTCAGAATACTCAAATTCAGATACCTGTCACGATTCAGATGGCTATCTCAATATGGTATTCATGTCCTGTCCAGTATCTTGGCATGCCGGTGTTAATTATAAATCTTCTGAAAATGCATTAAGCAATGCACAGAGATAATTAAAAGAATTTATGCTTATATTTGAAATTGGATAACTAATTTATCAACGCCTTCCATCTCTAACGAGGTATTAGCTCAAAAGGAGAGGATAAGTTGGCTTGAGATGCCTTATCTACACTTTAAGCATTTCCTTTTACGGTTAAGCAGAGTTACTAGAAGGGTATTCTCCCAAATTCCAAATAAATCCAGACAGCTTTAATACTTTGTTTTTGTTAAAAAGAAACAGCTTGTATAATATATATTGCTCCAAGTGGAGCATCCAGTATATGGCATAAGAGTTATGGGCCTTCATACTGATTTTATGGCCACTGACACCATTACATGCATAGGCCCTAGTGATGCATACTTCACCTGAAGACTGCTTAACATCATTTGCAATGCTTGACAGTGGGGATGGCACATTCTCTCCTACAAACCAACTCCTATACAAGTCAGGCTTGAGAACGTATCCTGAAAAACAAAACCTAACACACTTACATGTTCTATGTACTAGTCTACTTGGTCATTTAGTTTGATGATGATTGTATCGGGGCATTATTCCTCTTTCATGGGAGATGCACAGGTTCCTATTTCCCATAAAGGAAATCAAATCAAGGCAGGTTGCCTCTTTAAGATGTTGATGTGACATCCAGTGGAGGGGATGTGGGCCCTCATTTTCCCCTTCCATCCTAACTACCTTCCTCATACTTTGATTGAGTTGCACGTAAAGGGCTGGTCGTCCATACCTTTTTCTAAGATTGGTGGGCCTGATACCTCTTTGAATGTCCAACCTATCTTCTTTGGATGAGGTGTCCTGGTTTGCTAACTAATAAGCTGTTTTGTTTGCCCATTTCTTTACTTGAGTGAATTCAACCTTTTCTAGGGCCAAGATTGGGCTTTTGCATTGCTAAATGTTGCTCCCAAATTTTCAATATGAGCTTGAGGCTTTGTTGCAAAGCAAATTGACAGTTGGTCTCGAGTCACTGTCGAAGACCACCCTTTTGAGTTTCAATCTAGTGTCTTCCATGATCCTCGTGATAATTGCTTGGCATTCTGCTTTGTTAGTGGAACCTATTCCCAGGTATTTGTAGTAGGCTAATATGACATGGCCTTCAAGGTCTCTAGACACCCCCACACTGACAATTCCATGGTTTCCTTTTAATGCTCCATTGAAGTTGTCTTTAATCCATCCTACTTGAGGGGTGGGACTAGGATTGGCTTTTTGCAAGCACTGCTTTCTTTGTCAATTATTGGGGCCATCCAACTTTATTGTTGTATTCAAGTTACCTTATCTCTATTAAGGAAATAATCCCATCAATTAAATTTACTAGACTCAAATACTTCCAATAGATAAAATGAATTTTTGTAAAGATGTTATCTAAATCCTAATATGATAAGTAATTTCTGGATTACACACCTCTATTTCAAAATCAAAATATGGCTTTAAGAAGAATATATGAGATTAGTTCGCATACATGAAGATGGTTTGGGGTTGTAATGAACTAAAGCAATCATTCTTTGTTAAGCGTTCATGGTTTGTCATTATTCGATGATCAATGACAAGTTATTAATCTTTTAGCTTGGCAATCTCTCATAGGCGTTCCATGTCCCGATGTAATATGATGACTTTCATAATACAAAAGATGTTGTCTAAATTCTCCTTTTTGGCAATGGTAAGTTTATTTTGGGTATTGATGTGCTTGTTGTTTTCATGTAATTATCTTGAACCATGGACCCTCTGGAGCAATTGACATGGCCACAAATGACCAAGTTTTTAGTGTAAGTTCGCATTATCTAAAGAATAAATGGTTGCCTCATTGCCACACATCCTTACCACAAATGACCCTGATTGTTTGCTTTTGTTGGTAGTAATGGGCAACAAATAAAACTCAAGAATGTGTAATTGTGGTAGGTAGAGATGGTTGTTAGTCGATATTTTATCGTGATATTTTGTCTTGTATAGAATTGTCTCTTAGGGAGTGTTGCCCCTCATATTGGCATGAGTGGTAAATTGTGATTCTTATCACATGACAGGTTTTGCAGGGGGTAACTTATGGGGATGCTGATGGATTTCAGATGCACACTTTTCTTTTTGCTAGGTTGGGCACAGTGATGATCATAGATCCTCTTACTTCACCATGATGTTGCATGGGATCTTACATGTTGGATCAGCGGTTTATATGGTGGCTTGGTTGCACTTGATTCTTAGATATGTCATTGGTGGTTGGATCATGAATATGTGTGCATGGTTAGCCTATCCTAACACTTATGCATCTCACTTATGAAGCACCTAAGTAAGAATCAAAAGGGCGGGATGGAGCGATCTTAGTTTGTGATGGCGGGTTTATTACTTAACCCCATTTTATTATGACTTTGGCCTATAGTGGAGTGTGCTAGAAGATACCATTTCTAATGGTCATTCTCACCATTGGCACATATGTGGTGGTAAATATGTTATAAAGTGGCCACCCTCTTAAATCATAATGAAATTATATAAGGAACCATGTACTTCAAAAAAGGGGGCAAAGTTAAAAGATTTTAAAGGTGCCACCCCCTTTAACTATGATGAAGACACATACATAAATCTTCTATTAGAGATGGCTAAAAAGGGAAATGATGTCATGTTAAACTCATGCAACAAGCTTAAGTCATGGCGCTGTACATCCATTTGGGGCATTTTTTATTGAAGTATATGTTATAAGTGGGTATGACGTCATTCCATGTAGGCCGCTCCTCTTACTTTCTTATCCATACATGTGCACTAAAGTTTGGTGGAGCCGCCACATTAAGTTCACAATCTTTCATGTGGCTATCACACATCATATGTGAAAGAGGGAACAAGTCAATGAAATTAATTACTTGGGCCTCTCTCTCGTCTTCACCTCGTCATTGCTTGATTAACCAATTCTGAACTCTAGTAACCACAGGGAAGCCCCCCTTGACATAGGTCTACTCTTTGTCTAAAGTGCAGAGGAGTGTTGGTGAGGTGACAGTGGCCAACCTCATTAGTTCCACGAGTCTTCACCTAGGTGTTGGGACATCTCATCTTTGGATGTGAGATTGTATGGTGACAGGGAGCTATATAAATTTGCTTATAACATCTTTGCCTTGTTAGCATTGAAACTAGATTTGAGGCACAAAGGTGGGAGTAGGGATAGATTACAAGAAGGTGGTTTAAATCTCTCTTGATCAACTAAACTTAGATTGTGTTTACTAGTAATGGATTGTTCTGTATTATCTGCTATATCTATGCAAAACATTTAAACTGTGCCATTAGAGTCAATAGAAAACTTTACCTTGATTTGTGGAACTGCATGGAGAGCTGGATCAATACGAGTTAATTTAAAGGTTCCTAAAAGTTGTTTGTTAAAGGATGTAGCCATTCACCTTGAAGATTCCGAATATGGACACTTGTTGTTTACTAGTAGTTGTTGAGTAAATTCTTTGTTTCTTTTGTTGAAGTAGTATTATTTTCCCTTAGAAATAGATCCATGGGAAACTTCTAGGCACCTACCCTTGTTCCAAGGATGGTACCTAGTGTAAAGTAAGCAGAGTAGACTTAGTGCACATAACCTTGTGGGAATCAAACTAAGGACTTGCTTATTCATCCTATCCTACTCTAGTTAGCATGAAAATGAAAATGGTATGTATAATCATACAACCAATGGAGCCATGTGCTCATCTCGTCAAAGCTACAACCTCTTCTCTTGTGTTTGGTCATTGTCCAAAACAAGAAGATGCTCATCACTAAGCAAACATGAGCTGGAAAATACATAATGTGATGGCTACAATAAGAAATTACATCATGGGCATAGTAGCCAATACAAAAGTCTGCAAAAGAGTGGCACAACCCAACACATGCCAAGAAAAATGCATATGGCAGCTCCTCATCAACCTTCAGAAAATCACATGTCTATGTCTGTCTCTTCAAAGGCCAATATTCATGCAAACCATCATTCACACATTCAAGTGGTGTGTGGGTGGCTTGAACAATAATTTATCTTCCAACAAGCATGAGAATGAAGTATGCATCAAAACTTCAGACATGAGAAATTTTTTTTTGTTCACAATCTAGGTCTGGTCGCCCTCTTTGGGGTTTCTGGAAACTACTATTAGAAATCTGTAATTGAAAAAATTATTGTCCCAAGTAATTTCCACTTCTAAACATCCATTTCCAGCCATGTTTTTACATGAAAATGTGCAAAAACTTGACGATAACAATGGCTGGAAATTTTCCACAATTTTTACATCCAAAGTCTAAAAAAATTCTGAATTATTTGACAGTAAAAGATTGAAAAATTTCTGAAATTGGGCTATTATAAACATGGCCCAAAGGCTGAAATAAATTTGAAATAAACCAGGGAGAACAAGGTTGAAAATCTGAATTTGACACGTGCTTGTCCAGAACATGAGGCTGGAAAAATTCTGCATTTTTAAGGCCCAAAACATGCCCCACATGCTGTCCAAAATCTGCACTATAAGTCATTATATATGCTGCAATATGCATGGAAAACATCTCTGAAAAGATTTCCAGTCTATGTGGCTTCCCAAGAGACCAAAAATCTGCAATTTTGTCTTTAGAAACATCATCATCCGTATCGTAGATAGGATCCCCATCAAAATGAAAATAATTTTTATCTCATCTATTCCTTTCAACAAGAAAAAAGAGAATCAGTCCCGTGTTTTTCATGAAATAAGGTTTTTTCTACATCTTCCTTTTCCAAATCACAATAGGATGTATCATAAAATTTTCAAATTTGGAAAGGATTGCAATTCACCATACCTTTGTCTTCTTGAGTGGATAAATGGATACTTTCTTCTTCAACAATGTTCTCTTCTGGAAGTGATTCTCCGTATGTTTGATCTTCTATGGGGGATGAAATGGATGCTTCATTGATGTGATCTTCAAATACTTGATCTTCTGTGGGTGCACTTCATCGCGAAAATCCTCTTCATGCTCTTGATCTTGAATGGATTCATAGATTGGTTCTTTCTTTTCAAGGGGAACATGAGAATGTTAGTTACCAAAGACTTCTCTCAAGTTGAAGGCATTGACTTAGGTTTCATTCATAGAAGAAAAACTCGGCATCGACAAAAAATCGGCAAGGGTCCTGAAAAAATCGGAAAACCTTGGCAAACATTAAAAAATACATAATTTATTCATTTTTTTTCAAAATTTTAAACATTTTTCTATATGTAAAGCAACAACAACATCATATAAACACATAGGCACATAAATATGGAGAAAGAACTGATATATATGATATAGTGGATGCCAAATAAAAACCGATACATCAAAGTCATTACTGAAAGTCTGAAACCAATACAAAATGACATCAGTGATCACATATATAAATGTATATGTCCCAAAACTAGCAACTAGTTATATGATATGCTTGATGGGCACAAACCTCTTCTCTTGCTGCTCCACACAAAATGCAAAACACAATGAGCCAAAAAAAACCGAATCGGGCTTTTTATCTTGCTGCCTGGGCAAACCTGGCGATTTTTTCCCGATTTTTTCAAAACTCAAAAAATCACGATTTTTGGTTTTCAAAAAATCGGGGCAGTGAAAAAATCGCGATTTTGGCGATTTTTGCCAATTAATCGGTGATTTTTTCTACTATGGTTTCATTATAGTCAATGCCTTCAACTTGAGAGAACCCTTTGGCAACTAACCGGGCCTTGTGTCTTTCAACACTTCCATCTGATGCATCCTTAGTTATGCGCTCTAATACCATGTTCGACAACACAAGTATTCCAATAGAGAACGAACACCTTTAGTAATCACTCACACATCTAGATCGAAGATTAACACACTAATGTTTTTACGTGGTAATTCTCCTGTGGGGAAACATCCACGGCCCCAACCAACATGGCCACTTGGACCAATTGATTAATGCAAAAGAAAAATATTACAGAGAGATTTACAAGAGAGTTTCTCACAATGGATCATCGACAAATGACCCTCCATGCTTTTTAAATAAAGATCATGGACCAACCAGGTGTTAAGCCACAAATCAATGTAGCCGTTAAGTTTGAGGAGAATAAGAGTCGCCGGATCACTCTATGTCGAGAACATATCATCATTGTCAGATTACCTAACTACAAATGCATACTAATGCATACTAAAGAAACACACTTTTACCTAACAACACATTAGACCAAGTTGATTTAAATTAACTCCTAACTGTCTAAATATCCTAACATCCCCCCTTAAGAACAACTTGAGATAGGATTGAAGGATTTACAAAGGTGACACAATAGGAGAAGTAAGGAGGCATTAGAGCCTATCCCCTCTTAATGACAATTTCCTGAACTCCTAACATAGATCGAAGTTTGGAAAACTTTGCTTTTGTAAAAGACTTTGTGAAAATGTCTACAACTTGATCTTTTGTAGGGAAGAAGAGCACTTTGATAAATCGATTATGAAAGAGCTTTATGATGAATTGCATGTGTCGCTCAATGTGCTTGCTGTGCTGATGTTGAATTGGATATTTGGCGAGCTTGATGGCACTCTGATTGTCGCACCAGAAGGTGGTCGGATGCTGTTGCAGGAATCCAAACTCTAAAAGGATCTGTCGAGGCCACAATGCTTCTTAACTTGCATTAACCGCTGCTCGTTACTCTTCTTTTGCTGAAGAAAGAGCAATAGCCTGTTGTTTCTTACATGCCTAAGTGACAGGTCCTGAACCAAGGTTGAAAACATGACCTACAATAGACTTTTGATCATTAGGGTCGTTGACCCAATCTGAATTAGTGAAACCAACCGATAAAGGATTCCCTCCTGAGTTGTAATGAATATGGAATTGAACTGTTCCCCGGACATATCGAAGTATCCTTTTAGCTGATTTCCAATGGATTTCATGGGGTGTTTGCATATACCGGGCAACAAGACCAACAACAAAGGAAATATCAGGACGACTATGAGTCAAATATAAGAGGCTACCAACTAACTAATGGTACAAAGTGGCATCAACTTCCAGAGAAGTACAAGTGGCAGCAAGTTTGACTCCATACTGGAAGGGGGAAGGGTTTGGTTTAGAATCTTTCATGTGAAAGGGACGAAGAAGGTCACATTCATACTTAAATCGGGAAAGAAAAATTCCTTCCTTGGTTTGCAAAACTTGGAGGCCAAGGAAATAGTGCAAACAACCTACGTTGATCATTTCAATTTTCTTCTTAAGGTTGGTTTTCACATGGTTTAAAAGTTTAGGGTCACTACTAGTGAGGATAAGGTCATCAACATAAAGAACAAGTATTATGAGATGGCTTCCTACTTTCTTGGTATAGACATTAGGGTTTGAATGACATGTAGAAAAGCTGATATCAAGAATAAAGTTGTCTATTTTGGCATACCAAGCTCAAGGAGCTTGCTTAAGACCATAAAGAGATTTCTTAAGGCGACAAATAAGGCTTGAGTCATTCTAGACATAGCCAGGAGGTTGTTCCATGTAGATTTCTTCTTGCAAATCTCCATGCAAGAAGGCGGATTTGACATCCATTTGATGGACCTCCCATTTATGTGAGGCTTTAATGGCTAGAACAAGGTGGATGGAATTCATCTTGGCAACGAGGGCAAAGGTTTCATTATAGTCAATGCCTTCAACTTGAGAGAACCCTTTGGAAACTAACTGGGCCTTGCGTCTTTCAACACTTCCATTTGATGCATACTTAGTTCTGTACACCCATTTACATTTGACAAGTTTTCTTCCTTTCGGAAAAGGTACAAGATCCCAAGTATCGTTCACCATTATAGAGCGATACTCTTCATTAATTGCTATGTCCCAATTTGGATGACCTGAAGCTTTTGCAAATGTTTTCGGATCATGAGTCTCTGAAACTTGAGCCAAAAGAGAAGAGGCTCGCTGGAATTGTGAATGTGTCCAACACTGATCTGTAGGATCACCGACAAGATCACTAGCTGCTTCTTGAGTTGAACGAACCCATCTAGGAAGCTGTGGTGTAGGTTCATGTTCAATGGACTCATCGCGAGGAAGGTGAGTAGGCGGAGGTGGATTTTCATTCTCAATCATTTAAAGAAGAAGAAACCAGAAGAACATAAGATGGCACAAACATCAAAGATGGCTCACAGGCCGAAGAAGGCACAAACGTCGAATTAGGCTCACAAGCCAAGAGATTTCCATCAAATTTAACATCTTTTCTAATAAAAATTTCATTATAATGAGGTTGAAGAGGTCTGTAACCTTTGACATCTTTAGAATATCCAACAAAAATACACTTCTCACGTTTAGGCTGTAAATCTTTCCTTTTCTCATCAGGAATGTGAGCCCATGCTACACTACTAGATACATGGAAATGGCTTACATCTGGCTTAATTTTATTCCATGCTTCTTTCGGTGTTATATTTTTTAGAGCCTTTGTGGGAGTGTGATTTACTATGTAATTGGCATAGTTAATGGCTTATGCCCAATAATTAAGACTTAATCCCTTAGATTGGATCATGCAATTAGCCATTTCTTTTAATGTGTGCTAATTTCTATCAGCAACACCATTTTTGTTGTGGTGTATATGGAACAATGTGTTGCATTTGGATGCCTTGTGTAGTGCAGTAACTTGTAAAATTGTTCTTCACGTATTCGCCTCCATTATCTGTTCCTAACCTTTGAAGTGGATGTCTAGATTGTTTTTGGCCTTGTAGGCCAAAAACTTGTCAAACACTTCGCTCTTAAGTTTCAAGAGTAAACCCAAGTGCATCTGGAGAAGTCATCCATGAAAGTTAAGAAATACTTGCACCCAGAAAAAGGAGAAGAAAGAAGACCACACAAGTCACTGTGAACAAGTTGCAAAGGGGCTGAGGTGTGCCAAGAGGCACGTTTGTCGAAGCTGACATGATGTTTGTCGAGAACACAGCGGGCTCAAACATCTTTGCAAGAAACAAGAGGAAGACCAATCACCATCTGTTGATTACATGTTTGGTCATCTAAACTTGCCAAAGTTTTCTTAAGTCATCGCTATGCGCAAAAAAAATTGATGGAAAAGATGATGACCCAAAGTTGTCAAACTTGTACAACCTGGTAATATCAACAATTCCAGTTGCGAGGATATGATTAGGATCTTTTAAATTAATAAATACATTATATATATATATATCTATATATTTTATTAAAGATATAATTAATAAATTAAAAATAAGGGGCCTAAAGTTAACCTCAAAAAATGGTTAACAATGATGAATTAAGGGTGGATGTAACCAAATCTAGAGATGACATCAATGGTGTGAGGTATCGGCTCAACAACGTGGAAAATTGCAAAAAGTGTTAATATTTTTGGTGTAACTACGAAAGATATTCTTGTATATTTGTTTTGGTCAAACTTTAAAAGGTTATTGTAATTATACTGTACAAGTCGGCTCAATTGAAATTATTATATTATTGGTATTTTACTTATAATTGTAAAAAGCCCCATTGTTGCTAGTCGACCATGTTTTTATGGGTTAGTTAGGTCACGAGTCATGTCTCTTCAAGAGACACTGTTGTGTATAAATAGAGGATAGGTTCCTCTCATTTGCACGCTCACACACACACTTCTCTTGTGCATCTTGGAGCACATCAGAAGGTCTAGCACACAAGTCTTGGGGACTGGTTCTTTTGGTGTTTTTGGTCTTGGTTTTTCTTGGAGAGATATAGCACATCATTTTACTGGTTGAAGGAATCTATATTGAGGATTAAATAACTGTAACTGTGTAGCTAGATTTTTTTTTTTAAATTACAACTTGGTATTAGAGCAGGCTTGAATAGAAGCCAGTTGCAGATCTGGAAGCCTAAAAGGGAGCCGTTTTCAGTCTAGAGACAGTTGTCGGACAAACCAAGACCATCGGAAGGTTCACCCTAGCCTAGCGCACTTTTCCAATGGACCGGTTTTCCATTTTGCAACTGCTGCAGTTAGGGTTTCACCCAAACCCTAAGGTTGGCGATTTTCCAGTTTCTGGGGGAATTTTTACAAAGCAAGACCACCAAGCAGCTCACCTTAGTAGAGCGCACCTACTGGTAAGTTCAGTCTTTCAATTTTGGTCATATTTTTGTGTGGTCCTAGGTAGGATGACTACCGGAATAAAGATCGATGAGAAGCTAGATGGAACTGATAACTTCAGGGCCTGGAGGTACAGAGTAACCCTCCTCCTTGAAGAACATGAATTGGATAAGTTCATTATAGAAGAGGTTCAAGAACCTTAAGGAGATGAAGCTAAGGCAAAATATAAGGACATCGTGAGAGCAAAAAGGATTATTACAGATTCCATTAAGGACCACCTTATCTGTCATGTATCATCATTATCTTCTCCAAAGCAAATAACGGACACCTTAACTCGTCTGTTTGAGGGAAGCAACATAAACCGAAGAATGACTCTGAGATCTCAGTTGAAGAATGTGAAAATGCAGAACTCATAAACCATTCACTCCTACTTCTCAAGAGTGAATCAAATCAAGGAGCAGTTAGAAGCCATTGGTGACTCAGTAGAAGGAGAAGAGATGGTAATGACTACCTTGAATGGCCTCCCAAGGTCATGGGATGCATTCATCCAAGGAATTTTCTCAAGGAAGAAGCTTCCCAAGTTCAGTAGTCTTTGGGAAGATTGTAACCAGGAAGAAGCTAGGACAACTGCAAGAGAAGAAAAGATGGCAGATGAAGATCAAGCCCTAGCTCCCCACACCAGGAAAGGAAAGAACAAGAAGGAGCATTCTTTACCTAAGAAGTTTAAGAAGGATCAAAGAGACAACTCAAAGATCAGATGTTATTGTTGTCAGGAATTGGGACACTTTGCTAGGGATTGCCGCCTCATTATGGAAATTAAGAAAAAGAAAGGAAGTAAGAGGCATCAAAGCTCACACAGCTGAAGATGACGGGCCTCCCAAGAAGGTTGCAAAGCAAGATGAATCAAGTGATGAGGATTATGTTCTTATCTCAGCCCTCACAAGTACTCTTACTCATGGGAGTGATACTTGGTTGATAGATAGTGGTGCTTCCAAGCACATGACAGGTTATGAAGACTCCTTATCTAACCTTATTCATAAAGATTCACCTCACAAGGTGAAATGGGGTGATGATTATCAGTTTCCAATCAAAGGTGTTGGAGAAACTTCCTACAAGTTAAACTCAAGCAAGCCAATGAAAATGAAGGAAGTTCTCTATGTTCCAGGTTTATAGAAGAATCTTCTCTCAATTTCAACATTGGACAAGAAAGTATTTAGAGTAGCATTTATTGATGGTCAAGTTCTTATGTGGCTTAGAGGGAAGACCCTTGATGATGCATTACTGATTGGAGTTGAAGAAGGAGGACTCTACAAATTAAAAGGACATTCAGACTCCGTAATGGTTCATGATATTGTGAATCCCAGTGAACTATGGCATAGCAAATTTGCTCACCTACACTACAAAGCTCTTTCGGTTGTGAGAAAAATGGTGATAGGTCTTCTAGAAATCCAAGCAGAACCAAATAGTGTGTGCAAAGGATGTGCACAATGCAATAACGTGAAGCACTCCTTTCCTAATAGCGATAGTAGAGCCAAAGGAGTTTTGGACATTGTGGATTCATACATGTGTGGACCGATGTTGGCAGCTTCACTAAGTGGGTATGTATATTATGTATCTTTCATTGATGATTACTCACGTAAAACTTGGATTTATTTGTTAAAAGTAAAGAGTGAAGTTTTTGGCAAATTCAAAGAGTTCAAGGCTCTGGTAGAAAACTTGACAGAGCGGAAGATAAAGACCTTATGATCAGACAATAGAGGTGAATTCACCTCAGAAGAATTCAAGGAGTATTGCAAGGAAGTTGGGATTAAGAGGGATCATTCTACTCCCTATAACCCTCAGCAGAATGGAATAGTTGAAAGGAAGAATCAGACAATCATGGAAGCAGTAAAGGCCATGATCCATGATCAAGATCTTCCTATGCATTTGTGGGCAGAAGCAGTGAAGACGACAGTGTACGTGCAGAATAAAAGTCCCCACAAGGTGCTTGAAAACAAGACACCCGAGGAGATATTTTCAGGAGAAGCCAAAAGTCGGCCATTTCAGAATATTTGACTGCCCTGTATTTGTTCATGTCCCCAAGGAAAAGAGCACAAAGTTGGACCATTCCAGATAGAAGGGCATATTTGTTGGTTATAGTGACACATCGAAGGCTTACAAGATATACATTCCTGGTCACTGGAAAGTGGAGATCAACCGAGATGTAACCTTCGATGAGAATGCAACTTTCAGTAAATCCAGATTCCAAACAGATCCGTGTTGAAGAGGTACATGAAGAGAATGAAGTTCCTAAAGTTCCAGAGGCAGTTGAACCAGAGGAAGTCATTCCAGAGGATCATGACATGGTAGAAACTCAGAAACCAGTCGAGATACCTTCTTGCAAGAGAAGACCAGCTTGGGCACAAGAGCTTATTAGATATGCAGAAAGAATTGGTGCCCCAAAGAAATATTTCAGGGAAAGTAAGAAGCCGAAGCCATATTCCAGCTACGTGGCATGCTTGTGTGACATAATGGATGAATAACCTTCTAGTTATGAAGAGGCTGCAAAAACTCAAGTATGGAAAGATGCCATGGCAGAGGAATACCAGTCCATTATGCAGATTGATGTCTGGGATGTTGTTCCCGGACCAAAGGAAAAATCTGTGGTGAGTTCGAAATGGATCTACAAGATGAAACACGCAGTTGATGGTAGTATTGAAAAATATAAAGCAATATTTGTGGCCCGAGGTTTCTCTCAGAAGGAAGGGATTGACTATGAAGAGACTTTTGCTCCCTTAGCAAGATATACATCGATCATAACTATACTTTCATTGGTCGCTATGATGAAATGGAAGGTGCACCAGATGGATATAAAGACAACCTTCTTGAATGGTGAAATAAAAGAGGAAGTTTATGTGGAGCAACCACTTGGATTCGAGACACATGAAATGGACACTCATGTGTGCAGATTAAAGAAGGCTTTATATGGAAGCAGGCACCTAGAGCATGGTGTTGTAGGATTGACAATTTTCTGATGAGCTTGGGTTTTAGCAAGAGCAGTGCAGATCCTAACTTTTACTTTAAGGTTGAGGATGGTGAATCGATGATTCTACTGTTGTATGTAGATGACCTATTTCTAATAGGTACGGAAAAGCTCATCACCGAGTGTAAAAGAAAATTGGCTGCAGAATTTGAGATGAAAGATTTAGGAATGATGCACTACTTCTTGGGACTAGAAGTTTGGCAGAGATCAGATGGGATTTTCATAAATCAAGGAAAGTATATTGTGGAAATCTTGAAGAGGTTCGAGATGTTGGGCTGTAAGGCCATGGCTACTCCGATGGTATCAAATCTAAAGTTGTTGCAGGATACGACTTCAGAGATTGTGGATTCTATCCTTATACAGGCAGATAGTGGGCTTGTTGATGTATTCGACGAACACAAGATCGGATATATGTTTTCCTGTGAACACCCTGAGTCAACATTTGGAGCAGCCCAGACAGGTTCATTTGGTTGCAGCAAAACATGCGTTGGGGTAAGTTAAGGGTACTCTAGATCACGGTCTCTGGTATAGATCTGGCCATGAGTTTGGATTGTATGGATACTTAGATTCAGATTGGGTCGGCAACATTCCTGACTGAAAGAGCACTTCAGGATACTGTTTCAGTCTTGGCTCTAGTATGGTCTCATGGAGCAATAGCAGTACGGCTGAAGTTGAGTATGGGGCAGCATGTGCAACGAGCAGAGAAGCGGTGTGGCTTCAAAAACTCATGTCTGGGTTATTTTCTCTCGGATTGGAGGCGACCTGCATTTGGTGTGACAACCAGAGTTGTATAAAGTTGTCAGAGAACCCGGTGTTCCATGACAAGTTGAAGCATATCGAGATCATATACTACTACCTCAGGGATATGGTACAGAGGGGAGCAGTGAGGCTCCAGTTCGTGACTACCAAGGATTAGGTTGCAGATGTGTTCACCAAGTCGTTGTTGAGGACGAAGTTCGAGTATTCAAGGACAAGCTTGGTGTGGTCCCTCTTTAGAGGGAGTGACAGGTGGAACTCATCCAGAATGAAAAAGGGCTGGCATTGAGTCTGGTGGGTCTCATCCATCATGAAAAAGGGCTGGCATTGAGAACAAATGGAAAATCTCATCCAACATGAAAAAGGGTTGACATTGAGTCCGGTGGATCTCATCCAGCATGAAAAAGGGTTGGCACTGAGACAAGAGTGCACATGGTCAGGTACCGATGCATTGCGGGGAGTGGATGCCTTGGGGACATGTTGTAGCTATTGAGAGCTACCCACAGACCTTGAATGCATGGGGTGAAGTCATGTTGCACTATGGATATCCGAGGATGTATAGATTCGCATGTTCAACAGTCAATAGATGTGAGCTCGTGTGGTATTAGACTTGGGGTACGTGTTTGGAAAGAATACCTTCCTAGTTAAGAGGGAGTGTTAATATTTTTGGTGTAACTACGTAAGATATTCTTGTATATTTGTTTTGGTCAAACCTTTAAAAGGTTATTGTAATTATATTATACAAGTCAACTCAACTGAAATTATTATATTATTGGTGTTTTACTTATAATTGTAAAAATCCCCATTATGGCTAGTCGGCCCTGTTTTTATGGGTTAGTTAGGTCAAGAGTCATGTCTCTTCAAGAGACACTGTTGTGTATAAATAGAGGATAGGTTCCTCTCATTTGCACACTCACACACACACTTCTCTTGTGCATCTTGGAGCACATAAGAAGGTCTAGCGCACAAGTCTTGGGGACTGGTTCTTTTGGTGTTTTTGGTCTTGGTTTTTCTTGGAGAGCTATAGCACATCATTTTAATGGTTGAAGGAATCTATATTGAGGATTTTGGTTGATGGGTTTTCTCCCCCACGAGGGTTTCCCAGGATAAACTTTGTGTTCTATTGTATCTGTGATTGTCTATCTTTCGGTGATTCTATTATAGTTGCTATTGGATTAAATAAATGTAACTGTGTAACTAGAATTTTTTTTAAAATTACAAATACGTGACTGACAAAATTGATAAATTATTAGAAGGCGAAAGCAAAATTAACATGTTGATACAACAAGGGCAAAGATTACTAGAACTCTCCGAAAATTGATGGGACAAAGAGCGACGTAAATGAGATAACGATATAAATGAAACAACAAGAAGACTGGATGAACATAGCGAAAGAATTGAGCAATTAACTGAACGGATAGATGTGTTATTTCCAGAGCCCCTGACTTATCAAAGACCACCAGAAAGTCCGGAATCGAAAAACTTGGAGGCTCAAGGATACCTGGAAATACCAGAGATTAATTTTTCAAGAAATACGCACAACTTTCAAGATAGAGATTACCATAAGTTTAAAAAGGAGTTACCGAAATATGACGACAAAGACCATAGAGGCGCTATCGTTTGTATCAACAAAACGGATGGTATTTTTGAATCAAACCCTTCACTAGGTGAACAAGAGAAAATAATGACAACATCCAATAGTTTGGAAGGAGAAACCTATGATTGGTACCTATGGTGGTCCAAAAAATGTGACGCTCGTTCCTTCCATTGGCAGAATTTCACAACTGTCCTACTAAAGAGATTCCATGACGAAGAGGATGATGACCTCTATAACAAGTTTGTGCACCTTAAACAGAAAGGAAGCGCAAACGATTATACACACGAATGGGAGGTACTGGCAACAAGGCAATGCGGATTCACATATGAGCAACTCCTAAAAATGTACATATGTGGGTTAAAAGATTACATCTATAGTGAAATTAAACTATGGAATCCTAAAACTATTGAAGATGCTAGACATGCAACAAGGTTAATTGAATACAAAGACAAGTTCAACAAACCATCGTTTACAAATCCAGACAGCTGAAATAATATTCAAATGAAAAAGCAAAAAGATCTTCTAACAAGTATGTACCACCTCCTTTAAGGGAAAGAGAAGGTGGGCAACAAGACCCAATTAAGAAATGGGAACACAAATGCATACATTGTGGAGAGAAATGGTCGCTAGGACATAAATGCAACAATAAAAAACTATATACCTGTGAAGCAGAGAGGGAAACAGACACATCTAATAGTGACTCAGATGAAGAAGGTAAAGAGGAAGGCGAGGCCCCCAATATAGAGCTTGAAGAAGCCATGCCCAAGATATCCCTGGCTGCAATAACAGGAATCGCACAACCACAAACATTAAAACTAAGGGGGCACGTTAAAAAGGAGAATGCCACCATTCTTGTAGATACAGGAAGCACCCATAATTTTATAGATATAAACGTTGTGAAGAGATTAAATCTATTCGTTTATCCAGTCACAGATATAAGAGTAAAGTGTCACAAGGTAAAGCTTCAGATAGGAGATTACGAATTGGAATCCAGGTTCTACACAGTACCTTTGGGTGGTGTAGATGTTGTCCTGGGAATTCAATGGCTACAAACGTTGGGGACCTATTCTGCAAATCATCAGAAACAATTTATAAAATTCAAATGGGAAGGAAGAAGATATAAATTATACGGATTCCAGCCACACCCCACCCAAATTATGTCCTCACGACAAATGGAGAAACTAATTCAAAAGGGAGCACCAACTTAAGTAGCACAAAGTCATTAGATGGAAATATTAGCAACAAAAGTGGTCCAACCTCAACATCCAGAGGTTCAAGCATTAATCCAAAGATACGACAAGGTATTCCAAGTCTTACCTATGAAGCTGCCACCTAAAAGAAAGATAGAGCATATAATCGAGGTTAAACTAGATTCAACACCAGTCGATATCAACCCCCATCAATATCCTCACCACCATAAAACAAAGATAGAAAGGCTAATTCAAGACCTATTGAAATGTGGGGTTATTACAACAAGCAAAAGCCCATACATAACCCTCGTAATTTTGGTTTGAAAAAAGGATGGATCTTTTAGACTATGTATAGACTATCGAGGATTGAATAAAATAACTATAAAACACAAATTTCCCATACCCTTCATAGATGAGTTGTTGGATGAGCTCCATGGAGCAAAATACTTTTCAAAATTGGATCTAAGGTCAGGGTACTACCAGATCTGAGTAAGATTAGAGGATGTGCCAAAAACTGCTTTTCAAACAGATGAAGGCCACTATAAGTTCAAGGTGATGCCATTTGGATTAATGAATGCCCCAATGACCTTCCAAGCCACCGTGAATCAACTCTTTTGACTCTAATTCAATGACGAAGGGAGAATTACTTTAGAACTGGAAGGTATTCTTGCCACTAAGGAAAAGGTGTTACGCTCCAGAACCATTAAGGAATATCTCATCAAATGGAAAAACCCTCTAGAAGAAGATTCATCATGGGAACCAAAACAATTTCTCCAACAATACCCATCACTACCCTTGCTTTGAGGACAAAGAAAAATCTTAAGGGGATGGCAATGTTACGAACATAAATATATAATAATATTAACAATAATTTAAATAAAACAACCAAGAGGCACACACCTCTTCATGATCAAAAGGCACGAACCTCTTCACTTGTGTCCAATCAATGCATAAGTAAACCGTCACGAGGGTGAATGTATTATCAACTATTATTCATTTTATCAATCATTATCTATTCAAAAATATTTTGTTTATAATCAAATAACAACATAATTGTTACAAAACACATAATACATCATTGAAATGACCATTATCTACCTGAACTATTCCAGACCCTACAACACTAAGAGATCTATCATCACCAACAAATATTTTCTTGGTGTTACATTCCTTTATAGTAGAAAACATGTCTTTATCCTTAGCCATATGATAAGATGCTCCAGAATCAATAAGCCACTCATCAAAAGATGTAGAAGTTGCATTGAAGGAGAAACTAGAAGTAGAAAGTGCATGTCCATGAGAAGAAGAAGAAGAAGAATCAATACTGATATTGTGCTTCTTCATCGTTGCTTCTAAGGCTTCCATCTTTTTAAAACATTTAGACTCCACATGACCATCTTTCCCATAAAAGTTACAATATCTGTCAGTTTTCTTACTTTTGGATTTTGCTCCTTTGTTACCATCAGGAGTAGAAGCTGGCAATGAGGGTTTGGGACCCTTGTTTTGTTTGTTGTTGTTGTTTTGGAAGACCACCTTGGAGTGCATGCTCCATAAAAACTTCTTTTCATGCATTCACACTCAAAATATTTTTGCTTCTCAACAACAACAAGGGTTAGATCTCGGTTAGCTTACCCAGAAAATGCAAATTTTCCCTCTGTTTCTGATTTATTGAGATTGCACAGAGCACATGGCAAAGACCATACGCAGACAAAAAAATCCTTTCCGCTTTGTTTCGGATTTGTTGAGATTGCACAGAGTGCAGGGCAAAGAGCATATGTAGATCGGAAAGAGTAGCAAGCTGGAAATAAAAAACAAAAATCAAAATATTATCTTTGTAAAAATTTAAAAGGGCATATTCAGGCTTTATATCTCAGGATCTGATTGAAATGGTCGTACCTTGGGTAAACATAAACCTTTTTGAGTGAAATGAAAAACATTTCTAGTTGAAAGTAGCACTTCAGACGCAATGGAACATTCCTCTCGACCCAGAAATGTACGAAAATGGAAGAAACTAGAGATGCAACAACACGGCTTCAAGATCTCGATCTACAATGGGAGCGGGTCTTCAAATGCTCTATGATAACAAGTTCGACAACACATCTATTTCAATAGAGGACGAACACCTTCAGTAACCACTCACACAACCCGACCAAAGATCAACACACTGATGTTTTTGTTAATTTCCTATAACTCAACAACATAAATTATTGCCAATAAATTATTTAACCCAGAAATTTATCTAGCTGATATAAACTTCAAAATTTATGCAAATAACCTACAACCGAGTTATTTAACCAACATTACACAACAAAAACTAACAAAAACCAAGCACAAAAATTAGACAACACCAGAAATACCCTGGAAACCCCAGTGGGGAATACCAACAAAGGAGGGGCTTTATTGGCTTCAGAGGAATGAGAAAATTACAGTAGAAAACTTAGATTTTCTTACCATAGAAATCAGCTTACTTTCCAGCAGTAGAAACCAGCCGAGATGAGGTTGTACGATCCAACAAAGTATGACCTGTACGATCCTGTACAATACGGCCTGTACGTCCCTCCTTCTTGGCCCTCTTCTGCTAAAAAAATCGGCTTGTATGATCCCCGAGTTTCGACCCTCTTCTGCTGATGTGGTACAACTAGAATCGACCCTCTTCCTTGCTGTTGTACGACATTTGGTACAACCTCCTTTCTTGCTGCTATGTGCTTTTTGTATGACCCTACTCTTCCTTGCAGACTTGGCCCAGTCAAAGTGCCCCTCTCTCAGCTTTGCTCTTGCCCTCTTCCTCAGCCAAGCGCCCTCCTTCAACTCTCTTGCTCAATGAGAGTTGTGTGTGTGCTTCTCACCCTCAGCACCTCAATTTATCCTTCCTTCAGCCTCCTTTCTGCCTAGAGATGTTTGTCCAATTCAACATTCAATGGCTCAGATTGAGGCGCCTCCCTTGGGTTGGACCCCACAACACTAAGCTATGCGCTCCACTAGCATGGGCCCCACAAAGCACTCAAACAAAATTTTTGCTGAATTTCTAAGTTAGACTTGGCCAAAAATAAATAAGGCTGATTTGGGTAGTTTAATGTGTCCATCAACATGCCTAGGACATTTAGGCCCATGCTGAGACACCTTCTGACCTATACAAACCAACACTCCCTCTTAGTGAGGAAGGTGTCTCCACCTGGATCAACCTCTGACCCCATCAAATATGCTACTGCTGCTGTAGCTACTCCCTTTGAACTCAAAGAACCTCTAACTACCTCTGCTGCATTTTGATCTGATAACCTGTTCTCCTCATCCATCGATGTCATGTCATACCAGTTGACAGACTTGGTAGTCTTGGATGAAGCCACTCGTCCACCAGACTCGGTCTTTGGCACTGATCTCTGATCCAAGATCCCCTTGGACTCCACTACAGGCTGTCCCAACAACCTGTACAACATACCCTCCCTGATGCCAAGCCTCATTGCTACATCCTAGGTATATGCTCCCTCATACCGTATGAGTAACTGTCCATTCTCGAACATAACTCCATACCCCATATCCTCCAGCGCTGATACTGAGAGCAAATTTAGCTTTAGCTCTAGAACAAACACCAACTCGGCCACCTCCAGAGATGAGCCGAAATCTGACACATCCAACCCCCTTCATTGCATGCATGGTGCTAGCTGCACTTCTCACATGCAAGTCTGAGCATATTTCCAAAACTCTAAGGAACATCGACCTCACCCCCGTCATATGGCGAGATGATCCACTGTCCATGATCCATGCCCCAATGTCCCCACACTCTGCAAAACTGCTGCTTGAAAGAAAAGTGACTAGATAAAATTCCTCCTCGAATTTCTTAGCAAAATCATCCATCTCAGTAGATGCTGATGCTGCTACCTGTGCCTCCTTCTTCTTCTTGTTCGTAGACTGGCTTGCATAGTGACCGATATTATGACATACAAAGCATTTCACTTTGCTCATGTCCCTGGAACCTCCTGCACTGCCACTCTTCACATGAAGAGCCACATTCTCTTCCTCTTCACTCTTTGGTTGGCTAGCTTGAGAGGCATCAACTCGCAACTCCTCCCGGATGAAGTCATCCCAGAACCTCTCCCAATTAGGGAGTTTCTCCCGAGCCACCACTTCTTGGACAAACACCTCCCACTGCTTGGCGAAGCCATTCAAGGTTGTCCTCACCAGCTCTGTCTCGTCCACAGTCTCCCCAACAACTACTAGTTCATCTTTGGTCCGAGTAAACTTGGTGAGATATGTAACCATTGACTCTCCCTTGGCCATCTTCGTGCTTCTTAGCTTCTCCCTGAGCAACATCTTCTTGTTCTGGTTATCAGACTGGTACACTTTTACTAGGGCCTCCCACATATCCTTAGTTGTCTTCTTGCCAGACAAATGAGGAATGATTTGGTCTTTGTCTCCATCAACAATTATCCTCCTTGGCTTCACATACTTCTTGAGGTGGGCTGGTTGTTGTGCTAGATCAACTAGAAGTACTGCTTTCCCTTCAACAAACTCCCACAATCTATTTTCCTCCAGCAACAAACCCATTCGCTACCTCCATGGACTAAAGTTTGAGGCACCCTCCAGCCTGTCTTCGAACCTCAAGCCTGCATTGGCCATTTAAGTTAGCTGGTCTGACTCGCACACTCTATCTGGTAACTCATCCCATTGCCGATTCACACCATGGTCCGCACAACAAATGAATTGGCTCCTTCTGTATTCAGAGGCTGAGCTTAGATACCATGTTAATTTCCTATAACTCAACAACAAAAGTTATTGCCAATAATTTACTTAACCCATAAATTTATATAGCTGATATAAACTTTAGAATTTATGCAAATAACCTACAACTGAGTTATTTAACCAACATTACACGACATAAGCTAACATAAACCAAGCACAAAAATTAGACAACACCAGAAATACCCTGGAGACCCTAGTGTGGGGAAAACCAACAAAGGAGGGGCTTTACTGGCTTCAGAGGAATGAGAAAATTACAACAGAAAACTAATATTTTCTTACAACAGAAATCAACTCACTTTCCAGCAGCACAACCCAACCAAGATGATGCTGTACGACCCTCCTTCTTGGCCCTCTTCTGCTTAGAAAATCGACCTGTACGCCCCCTGAGTTTCGACCCTCTTCTATTGATGTGGTATGGCCAGAATTGGCTCACTTCCTTGCTGTTGTACGACCTATGGTACAACGTCCTTTCTTGTTGATGTGTGCTTGCTATACGACCCTTCTCTTCCTTGCAGATTCGGCCTAGCCAAAGCGCCCCTCTCTCAGCTATGCTCTTTCCCTCTTCCTCAGCTAAGTGCCCTCCAACTCTCTTGCTCAATGAGAGTTGTGTGTGTCCTTCTCACCCTCAGTCCCTCCATTTGTCCTTCCTTCAGCCTCCTTTCTGCCATGAGATGTGTGCCCAATTCAACATTCAATGGCGCAAATTGAGGTGCCTCCCTTGGACTAGACCCCACACAACGCTAAGCTGTGTGCGTGCTGTACGACCCTTCTCTTCCTTGCAGATTCGGCCCAGCCAAAGCACCCCTCTCTCAGCTCTGCTCTTTCCCTCTTCCTCAGCCAAGTGCCCTCCTTCAGCTCTCTTGCTCAATGAGAGTTGTGTGTGTCCTTCTCACCCTCAGTCCCTCCATTTATCCTTCCTTCAACCTCCTTTCTGCCTTGAGATGTGTGCCCAATTCAACCTTCAATGGCTTAGATTGAGGCGCCTCCCTTGGACTGGACCCCATACAACGCTAAGTTGTGTGTCCCACTAGCCTGGCCCCACAAGGCACTCAAACAAAATTTTTGCTGAATTCCTAAGTTAGACTTAGGCAAAAAATCAACAAGGCTGATCTGGGTAGTTTAATGTGTCAATCAGCATGCCTAGGACACTTAGGCCCTGCTGAGACACCTTCTGAGCTATACAACTAATAGTTTTTACGTGGTAAAACCATTGTGGGGAAATATCCATGGCCCCAACCAACGTGGCCACTTGGAGCAATTTATCAATGCAAACGGAAAATATTACAGAGAGATTTACAAGAGAGTTTCTCACAATCGATCATTGGCAAATGACCCTCCATGCTCTTTAAATATAGATCATGGACCGATCAGGTGTCAAGCCACGAATCAATGTAGTCATTAAGATCAGGGAGAATATGAGCGGTTGGATCACTCTATGTGGGGAACATATCGTGACCGTCGAATTACCTAACTACAAATGCATATTAATGCATACTAAATAAACACACTAAGAAACACACTTTTTCCTAACGACACATTAGACGAAGTTGATCTTAACTAACTCCTAAGTGTCTAATTATCTTAACAATGGGGTGATTCTTCCTTAGGTAGGATTTCTATGAAACATTTAATGAATGTTCCATAATCCTTTTCATAGTGGAGATCCCAATGCTTGAGAAATAACATCAAATATTTTGCAAGTGAAGAGATTTGTTTCTCACCAAGATTCTCATACCATTCTAATGTTTCATCCTCAAGGGTAAATGCAAAAACCATCATCCTAACATGCTCATGAACAATATGAAAATCTGTCATAACTCTAACAAATGATGCAACATGTATTACAACTGAATGATGATACGCATGAAATGGCTCAATGAAATCAAGCCAATTTGAATCATAATCTTCACGTGGAAATCCCAAAATGTCTGAGAAAGCCAATGGAGCACAATATTTAGCCACCCATTCATTTTCTAAAAATGCATTACTTCTTCAAAACAAGGAGTTGATTGGAAATCTAAAAATGCATACAATCATACCTCATAGGCTCATACCAAAAGAAATGGAGTGGAGTCACCAAGGTGAACCTTGAAATGCCTTCACAATGCTGCTTGCTTCACCCTACAAGCAACAAGCCTTCAAAGTCTGCAGGGAAAAGCGCTTCTTCCCTTCATGGAGTTGCCAGATGAGCTGAAATGTTAATTGATTGCAAATTAACTCAATGTTCATCAAAATGAATCTAAGGTATTCTAAACTCGGGGTAATGGACTTTATCCCCGGCAAGGGCGCCAAAATGTTACCTCCTGGGTTCTTGCTAGGTGCAAAAGTCCTAATCAATGGGAAGCTCCCCTTGACTAGGAATCCCCATAGTCTAAAGTGAGAAAGGCAAAGCCATTGAGGTGACAGTGGTGGCTTGCCTATCGTTGCCCTTAGGATCTCATCTCCATGATTAGGACTTTTGCACCTAGTGAGGTCCTAGGAGGTAACAGGACCTTGATCAACAGGGGAGCATAAAGTCTGTATAGCAGCTCATCTTGGAGGCAGTAGTTTTTGCGGTGTTTTTTCTACTTTCAGTTGACTTTTTTATTACTTTGAATATGTTGTCAAAGTTTGTCATTGGGTATTGAGTGCAAAAATCTTGGAATCCAATTGCCTGTACTTCGATGAACGTGAGAGTTGCAATCAATGACTGAGGTAGAAAATGAGCTGCTTTATTTTATGGCCTTTTCTTGTACTTGATTACTTAGTTGATTTGCTACAAGTAGGTAACATTGGGAATGCTAACTTTCTTGCTCTTTGAGTTTGCAATTGCTGCAATGGCTTGTGATCAGTATGCACAATTGTCTTCTTACAGATTAGCTAAAGCCCCAGATTAAAACTTCAATACCAACTAAATTTGCTTTATGTAGAGTACACGTGAACTTTCATGATGGCTATGTTTTTGTTGTTTAAAATGCAGAGTTGCAGCTCTGAGCAATATAATGTCAAGTTAAACTCATGTATCATAAACACACTCTGGAGGAAAATATAATTTCAAACATTTATAAATAAGATTTTTCTGGTTTGTGCTATAATGAAGACTGCATTGATGAGTGAAACTTATTATACATAGTCTTCATCTCTTTTATATTCCTGTTCACATGGATTTGTCAGTGCTAAGGAAACTTTTTAATTATAGTTTTTACCCACTAATTATGGCAATTCATGGTGAGTCATGTATTTTTGATAGGAGGAATGCGAGGATGAGGTTTTAGTCACTCCAGAATTTGGTCTCTATGGAAAAAGTACTTTCTTGTTGCCTCGGTTAACCTTTTCAGCAGACTGGGTCAGGCTTGAGATAGTGAAACAGAACTCGTCGTGTGATGAGGTTCATACTTTTCAGTGGAACTTATTTGACATAGAATACTTGAAGACATTCTGGCTTTCACAAGTGAGTAAAGTTATGGCCCTTTTTTGTCTTTAGGTACCAATCATTGGCATCTTGATTAATGAACATATGTACGTTTTCTATCCTGAATATGTGAGTCATCTCTCTATGTTTCCAAATTTCTGCTATAGATATAGTTTACTTAAAACTGTTAATTTAGCAGGTCAGTGTTGCGGTGGCAATACTTGGTCTAAAAGATAGCTCTGGAGTTGAACTGCAGACATTCTTTGGTGTAACTGGTACGTCTTTTGATTCAGAATCATTCATTATTATTCTTCAAAACCCTCAGAAATTGGACAAATTTTTACTGGTATCTTAATTGTTTGTGATACAGCTCATATGATGTCTTGTCATGTGTCTATTTGAACCTTTTATGGGAAGGAGACCAATATGTTTTTAAAACAACTCATTGGCATATATATTTCTCAGTTATTAGCTATTCACAGGCTTAGTCACATGGTTCCTGTTTATTATTCTTCCAAACCCTAAGCAGTTGGGCAGATTGTTACTGGTATCTTAATTATTTGTGATACAGCTCATATGATGTCTTGTCATGCGTCTAGATATTCGTCAGTTATTGGCTATTCACAGGCTAAGTTACATGGTGTTCCTGTCTGTGTTTGAATTCAATAACAATGAAATTTTAGAAAAAATTGTGAAAAACAAATAATGATAAAATTCTCCATTAAATTTGTATATATAGATATATATATATAGAACTCTTTTTAAACTATATAACTTTTTTTCAAGAAAAAAACCGTATATTTACTATTTCAATTAGAAATCAAATTATAAATAGGTATGTCCTTTGGAACACTCAGAGATTGCTCATTATGAGCATTGAAAAAGCAGCACATACTGCAATAGAAGTTCTTCTATCGTTCCTGGTCATGGTTTTAAAAACCGGAACCGGTCGAGGGTCCAACCGAAACCGGAACCGGTAATGAACCGGTCGAACCGGTTTCAATGAACCGGTCGAACCGGTTTCAATAAACCATTTTTTTTTAAAATACATAAAATATTTAAATTTTAATGAAAAAAATATAATTTTAAGATTTTAAATCATGTTTCCAAAGCTTTAGAGACAATTAGAGACAACATATCCAAAGTATGCTCATGAATATATCGAAATGGCACGAAGTGCAATAGATATCTAGATATCGGAACATAAATACATAATCAAGGAGGCTCTAAATGGCCTCTACAACAACAAATAACATACTAACAAGAATCAAGACTACAAGTCGCTATCTCCTTTATCAACATGATCAACGATCAATCATCACTACTGCTAGAAGTAGAAATGGCATGAGCATCCTCGCCCTCGGCATCATCCTCTGTCTCTGACTCAGACTTGAACTCGTCCTCAGACTCATCATCATCAGGGACATCTGTGACTATAGGCTCTGAAGTTGCACTAGCTGGTGACGAGCAGTTCCTATAGGTTGACCTGAGTTAAAGGGCAACGCCTGGTGGGTCTGCAACTGTCATCAAGAATATTGGGAATATCCATGAAGTGTTTTATGCTAGCAGTGCTCATGATAGGGAAAATTGAGCTAATCCACGTAACCGAACTGGCTGGTTTATGATGGAACCGGCCGACCGGTTTGGTTTATTGACCGGTTCGAACCGGTCGGCCATCAAACCGGTAAAACCGGCCGGTTCCGGTTTGCCGGTTTTTAAAACACTGGTCCTGGTATGACATTTATCCAAAACGAGATATACCATTGATGCTCTGCCTTTTAAACATAAACAACTTTACTTGATCCTCAGATAAGGACAACAGATTTGTCAACCATCATCTGTAGCTGTTCTCACTAGGCTAGAGAAGCTAAGTGTAGATAGATCTAATGGTGGCTGGATTTTCCCCCCTGCCTTCTCCTCCTTGCATCTAAAAAACCTGTTTGGAGAGAGCTTGTTTAGAAAGTTCATCTGCTTTGACATGTAACTCTCTATAAATATGATGGAAAGAGATTTTTGAGAAAGTTTCTTTTAACTCCTTTATTCTTTCCATTATTGGGGAGAGGATCATATTTTGTTCGGATTTACTAGGTTTGTTGTGAAGGACATCGAGGACAATTCAAAGTTGTAGTAGTTGGAAATATTGATGTTGATGATAAACTGTACAAGTTCTCAAAATTTACTGCATTAAATTTTCTCCCATATTGACATGCCTTTGCTGTTAAGACTGACCCTAACAGCAGTCTTTGGCATGAGCGATTGTGTTGGCTAAACTTTCTCTGTTTATAGTTGACAAGAAGGTCACAATGATGCGTAGCCTACCTTCATTATCTCCACATGGTGGTGGTTGTGTAGGATGCATTTTGGTTAAGCGTCATAGAGAGAATTATAAGAAGGTAAAAAGTATGGTGGGCGACTACTCCCTTGCAAAGTATACACTGTGACTTGTGTGGACCTATGGACAATCCTTCACTATTAGACGTAGAGTACATTTTGACTTTTATTGATGATTTCTCTAGATACCTCCACATTGTACAATGTCCCTGGGCAACCTCATGTTGTGGTCGCTTGCCCTTCGTCCTCCTGTCACTTGTTCTTTGAGTCAGATATTCAGGATGCATTGTGGGAGATGAACACCTGTAGAGTGGCTGACGAGGAGGCATTCCATGTGGAATTCTTCAAACATGGTATACATCTTCTTATTGATTACATTGTTGATTTGTTCAACCTTATTGTTTGCTTGAGATTTGCATAGGCTTGGTCCCACCACACCATTCACTTGATACACAATTTGAGTTCCAAGGTTGATCTGAATAACTACAGTACAATCATGGTAGGACACACGATCATGGTAGGACTCCCTCTTCACCTTTTTTCTGGTAGTGCTTGGCCTTGCTTTTTAGGGAGACACTAGGTCTCCGATCTTCCAGGTTGAGGAACCCCCTGATCGAACATTACTCGGTCAATTACATCTTTTTTGGGGTGATCCCAGTAGATGTGGGCACCAACAGATAGGGCAATAGCAATGCCATTCTAGTAGGGTCTAGATCCAGGGCATTCCTCAACTTTCCAACAGATAAACCTTCACATCCAGAGTGCAGGAATGGGTTCCCTCCTTGAGGTGGAGAGACACACATAGTACTGGCTCTTCTTCCAGTGCTTCCAGACAACCTTCCACCACGAGCTTTTTCACTTCAACCTAGGGTGCTTGGAGTGATACTTTTATAGAGGAGGATGACTCATAGTGCAGTGTTTCAACTTTCTCTCCTCTGGTGACAGGTCACGGGTTAAGGCTCCCCCTGAACCTCCCCTTCAAAGCATTCCTCTCGGTAGTTTTTGCCCTTAGGATTTTGGCCCTTAGCAGTCCATACATCTGAACATTTCAGAATTTGCAGCAGTGTGTTCTCCTCTAGCTATCAGATTTTAGGTTTTGGATTAGATCTGCTTATGGTTTTTATAGGAGTGGCCTTTGTGCCCCGGCAACATATTAATACTATTGTACTTAGTAGTACCATTGGCCTATTTGTGGTCATTTATTGGACATTAATGGAGTCATCTTAACCTATTTAGATGCATGTGGGTCTATTTTCCTAGTCATGTTCTAGATAAATTTTAGGAATTTAAATCCATGCTTGAGAATCAATGCATTCATTCTATCAAAACTCTTAGGACTGATAACAATGGAGAATATGTGAATCATGCCCGAGTCTCTTTGCACCAAATTTGGCATTACTTGCTAAGGCACTACACCCCTTAACAAAATGGCGTCACTGAAAGGAAAAATCACACCCTCGTTGAGATGGCTGGGTGGATGCTTCATTGGGAAGGGCTTGACTATAATTTTTGAGTTGAAGCAGTGGCTTGTGCAATGTATATGCCTTAGTCACATTCCTATTAGCGTTGTTAGGAATGTAACTCCTGAAGAAGCTTAGAGTAGCAATGCTATCACTCTGAGCTGTGCTTGGGGAATTTAGTCACAACCATTTTGAATGAACACTTGGTGAAAGTGCCAATGTCTCCTCACAAGGCCCTCACTTTAGGCTAGTGCTTGCCAGCCAAGGGGGGAATGTCTAGTGATATGAAGTCTAAAGTCGTCAAGTATGCCCTGTAAAAGACTTTTACATGCAATAAGATTTAATTAGCCTTTGCCCTTTTAAATCTTCAATAAAACTTTTAGATTTGAGACAAAAAGTTGCAGATCTGCGAGTAAAACACTAAAAAATCAGCAAAGTAAATTATTATTTATATGTATTTTTTCGATCGGTTCCTTAAGTCCAGTTGGCATGGAGTGAAAGAAGCAAAAGATAAATGATTGGGTAGGTGATATTATGGAGGCCAATCCATTCGGAAAGTTCCACTTGAAACCATTAAATTTATCTATAGCAAAGCAGTTGCTGCTATAAGAGTTTCACCTTATTTCGTAGATATAAGTACAATGTTTGACGATATCAGATTCACACCATACAATTCAAGGTGACAAACTATCATTTCTGAGGTGCTTTATACTCACAGTGCTCCAGGACATAGTGACATGAACACCATGGAAACACTCGATGACAAGCTTGCTCAATAATCTGTTGTGAAGGGACTCAGAAAAGTAGTGTGGAGATGGAGGAATGAAGTATGAGGGCTAGGGAATTGTGTACCCTTATCTCTGTGAAAGTTCCCTCTCTTAGAGATTGAGAATGGGTCAATAATACATAACAACTATCCAAGAATATCTGAAATCAAAGGATAGAAACCCTAAAAGCATGTTAAATTAGTCCAGAAGAGCGTGCCATGCTTTAGTTTGTCCAATCCTCACCCAAGGACTAAATAGTCAACACAAGAGGAGTGCCCAACACATGCATGGACTTTGTCTCGAAAAARCAACCAGAAGCTCCAATACTCTAACAACCTAAATTCTAGTAATAACCTCCAGTAATAGGTSACAAATAAACCCTCGAGGATAAGATAAGAGCACCCATCCATTGAAATAGTACAAACTCGAAGAATAAACTTATATGCATGCTCAAACATGTTTGTTGGTCAAGCAACCTTTGAATATAAAAATAGATGTGCTTTTGCCCTGAAAATAATGCAAAGGCAACCTCAAAATTACTTCAAGGCTTGCATGATCCCATCTTGATGAAAGCATGTCAAATATATCATCCATGGATTGATCCACCTGCTGGATTGGGGCATGTTAATTTGTACTCACTGGTAAACATAACCCACCACACCATCTACAACTCGTTCAATCTACTGCTACTATTAATTCGCTTCAAGTCTGGCATGACATTAGATGTTTCTCTTGAATCAACTAGACAGTTATGTATATCGTGATTCGATATTTCAAATGTCAAAAGAAAAGGTGGAGTCTGTGAATTAGATTTCTTTCTGATAATTGTTGTATTAACCATCAATTTCTGTTTTGCTTCAGTGCTTGCTGCTGATTTCTGTTTTGGTTTAGCAGGGTCATTGAGAGATTTCGATAATATTTTCCTTTGCTGAGCAATATTGCACACATTGAAGATAGAGACATTAGCTTTAAACTTCTCCATATCATTCACTATGTCATATTTCATTGCAACAGCAAGTGAGCCAGTGCTTAATGAGTTTGTAGAAGCAGCAATGGTTGTAGTTTTCTTGGTGGCTGTGGATGAAGGAGCAGGAAGAGTGGTTGAAGTAGGTGCTCCCTTGCTTTGAAGATTATAATCTTTTATAGTAGTTTGGGTAGTATGCACTTCCTTCACTATCTTCTTATCTTCATCATTGAAACTAGGCAGTACATCCCATAAAACCATTGCTATCTCTTCTTATTGCTCAGCAGCTCCTCAACCTTTTCCTTTTCATCTTCTTGGGTAGAACCCTCAGGATGCTTACCCTCATTTATAAATAGCTCCATCATGTTGATGAATTGTGGACAAGTTTTATTCAAATGATTAGCTTGGTGTGCTCTGCAGAAGTTATCCATAGGAACTTCTTCTAAATTTAGAGTTACATTTGATATGGATGTCTTAGGTGGTTTAGCAGGCATGATGGCTTTCCTGAGAACAGGTTTAAAATATTTCTGTGCCGAGCTTCCTTCCCCGGAATTTTTCTTTAAGTTTATAATTTCATTGGACCACTATTTAACAATGCGTTGCAGGCTTTCTATATATGTTGCATTTTTCCCTTTGATTCTGTAGTAGATTTCGTTGTAGCAATGGTTTCTTGGCAATGGGTATGTTCTTTTTGTCTTCAGCCTTGGGTGTTGATGTTTTGGTAGCAGTGGGAGGTATTCCCTCCTGGACAACCTTTCTTAGAAGAGAAGAAGATTCCAGAAGTCAAAGGAAGACCATTGAACAGTTGAAGAACACCCCGGAAGAGAAGTCGGCTCACAGGAAAAGATAAAGGGGAAATAGAATTTCCCAAAAGAGAAGTCGGCCCCAACTAAAGTGACTTGAAGACTATAGATAAAGTGACACCATGCTCATTTGTACAGTCACTCACTCATCTATCACACACAAGAAGAAGGCACAAGAATGAGGCAAGGAGAAGACACAACTACTGCAGCATATGAGGTTCTTGGTTATTCTTGGTGGTTTCTCTTGTGTGCTATCTCTGGGAAGAGGTGCACTAGCTTTGTATGGTGCTGCTGATCCAGCTGTTTGGTGCACTACATTTGTCTGGTGCGCTAGTCTTGTATCAGGGGTTCTTCGGTATCAGTTTGCTCTTCTGAAGAAGAATGTGTTCATGGTTTGATTGTATTATTCGAAAGAATCTATCTAAGAAAGGTTGACTGTGTTTTTGCCCAAGTTTAAGCTTGCTACGTAGGTGTCTTCTTTAGTCTGATGAATGTTCCTATGGGCCCTGGTATGTCTATGCAATCGATGCACAAGGGGTAATTGGCCAACTTGGAAAGCGTAAGATAATGTAATATGACAAAAAGCTTGTACCTTTGGGTTAGGGACAACAATTTGGTACTCAATTATGGGTTCATACACAACTTGAGGTTTGGTTCCCAAGAATTTGGGGTTTTCGAATTCAACCTTAGTGTCTTGGAAATTACGTTGTGGACTAGGAGTTTGGCTTAGGTTGAACTTCACCTTCGATTACTAGTTGGCTAAGTGATGTTTCGCGGTTGCTTTGTTTATTAAAGAATCCATCTAGTAACTGGATTTCTCCTATTAGCCATACAAGTCCGTGGCCCTCTAGTGTGAAAAGTTGATGTGGGCGAATGCCCTTCATCAACTACACCGGTTTACCTAGAAAAAGGGCCCACTTAGACCTTTCTCACTTTGGAGTGGAAAATCCTTCGGATTCTGGCCTGGCTATCATTATTATTCCAAAAGGATATAATTCTAAAATTCCTACAACTATTCTAATATAAGCTATCCTATGATAGGAATTCCTAGCTAGGAGTAAAGAGCAATTAACAATAATGAAACCAAATGAAATGAATGCAAACAATAAACATAAATTAGTAGAGTCTATTATTAATTGTATAAATTTCATATAACAAACTGTAAAAAAAGGTAAGCCTTGTATTGAATAGAAAGCTACAATTCAACATTCATCTATCAAAACCATTTTAAAGAAATGCAAGAATAGAAAAAGAGAAACAAGGAGTAATTGTTGACAACATGGAATGACCAATCTCACAATGATTTTTGAAATTATAAGCAACAACAAATAGTTTCAGCAATTGCATAACACCATAAATTCTCCAAAAGAAAAGGCTTCTCTTAGTTCTCTATTTACAAGAAATAAGTTTACATTGCCAAGTAAAATGCCCTTTTTAGTTACCTTTTACTCTATTTATATAAAAACGGAATAGAGGAAGGTGAAAGATGCAACTGCTACCCCTCGTATTCCTCACTTAACATTTGGAAGCTTGCCCCTTTTCTTTTACATGTTTCTTTACATAATGTTTCCAAGCTTCACAGATCTTTTGGATATTGTTGGTACGCGGATAATTATTTTGTTCTATTGGGGCTTTAAATAATGGAACATTTTGCCTCACCTTCCCTACACTTTTCCCTATTTGACTTCAGAATGATTTCATGAAAATTATCTCTGTTGATGTAGTCTCTATGTAATCCTTCATTCTTTCTCTGATGATATTGGGAATTGATGTAATCCTTCATTCATGTTTCTCACAATTCCCAATTTCTTCTTTACTGTCCCTCCATTCTTTTTGACAACTTTCCTTCTAGCATTTGAGTCCAATTTCCATGCCGAGGATTTCCTTTTCACTCTTGCAGGGAATTTCAGGAGTCTCACCCAAATCAACCTGCCATTTCTTGACCTAGTCAAATTTGATTTGCACTCTTTCTTGTAGTGGTTTCCACTCTTACGTTTGGTTGTAGATAAGATAGATAAGATAAGTTTATTAATGTCCAACAAATGATTAAAGGTAGGTCAATGGGACTGTTTAGTACATAATTCGTGATAAGAGCGAATACATCTTGACATTGTTTCTAAAAGTGTTGGGCTCTTTAATAGAAGATTCTATGTACTCTATTCAATTCATCCTTAATCTCAAGAGCATATTCAATAAATTCTCCACTTTTCCCTTCAAATGCTTTGTAGTAAGTCACTTGATTTTTCAAGAGCTACACTTGTGCTTTGTCGCTTTTCAACTCTTTAAGCGTATCACTAATGTTGTATACATTGGTTTGAGCGAAAGCCACTCTAGTAGAAGTCATTGCTACTGGGTCTACTTCTTTGGCATCCAACATAGTAGTTTCTATAGTTACTACAAGCTCCTAATCAATAATAAGCTTCCCCTTTTTGTGTGTTTGCCTCAATATCTGCTTTTTCATTATGTCGAAATAAAACATCTCTAAACTGGCAACTTCCTCAGTGGGCATGGGACATGGTGTATCCTGTTTTGTGATCATTCTTGTTGAAGACATCATAGCAATGCTCTTGGAGTTGCACATGTTGTTCTCGAGACCCTTCCCTCATTGCTTCAACATTTCTTTTGTTTTCTTCTTTCTTCCTCAATCCTCTTTCTTTCTTCTCTCTTGCTGCTAACATCCTTGCCTATTCCGTTGCTTCTGCTTTGGCTTTAGTGGCAACTTCATTTCCTAATATTTTTATTTTAGTGTATTCTTCAATTGATTTTCTTTCTCATTTTGCATCAACTTTTGCAATTGCTTTGGCTTCTGTCTTTGCCTTTTTTTTGAGTTAGCTCATTGTTAGCATTTCTTTTCGTCTGCTCCATTGTTTTCTTCTTTTATGCTTTTGTTTGATCCTACTATTGCATCCTAGTTTGCACTTCTTCAAAATATAGTGCCCTTTGCACTTCTTTCTTCTCTCACACATTTAAGTATATGGCCACATGACTGCATGATAGAACACCACCTTTTGGAGATCGTGTCTTTTAAATATTTCTTCTACGAACTTATAATGTTGGATTGCTTTTGCCTCCATTCTTTCAAATGTAGAATTATTTAGTTTATACAGTCCTATATAAAGAAGATAAGTTGGACACAACTTCTTTTGATCTTTAATTAACGAGTCATTGAAACTGTGCATAATGGTTTGATAGGCCACTTCTTTGAGCTCCGGTATGTTTGGTACATAGCGAGGCAACACATGAGGAGGTTTGGTTGCAACATAGATTTTGATATAGGCGTTGTCTTCATTTATATACCAGTCTCCTAGCAGGATGACAATTTCTATAGCTTCCTTTGATAGTCCAGTGGTTGGCTTGTGCAAAACCAATTGATATAATAGGGCAAAGAAATTGTCACATATCCTTGTGTATTGCTTCATGTATTTATGCTCCAACAAATCTTAGCAGTAGTCTTGCACTGGGGACTTTGATCTACTCTAATGCCATCCCATCCCTCGGAAAGGACCAGGGAAATTTTTTAACGATGCAGACTTATCTTAAAGTGTAGAAACCTTGATGAATCTTACTAATTCTTAAAATGCCAACCATAAATTGCTTGGTGATATTCTTGTAAAAATATACAAATTTCTAAGAATTTTATGTAGTTTATAGAAAATTTTGGTTAATTTTAGAGAAAAATACTTTTATCCTATAGAATTTTGGTAAATCATTTTAGAAAAAATGGGAATTTCAATTTTTTTTTTTTGGAAAAGAACATGTAAAATTAGACCATGGGCAAAATCAATAATAATTATAAATGACATCAGAGAGGTATGTGTTGGGTATGTGTTATATTCTTTGCATGTGTGTGTGTGTGGGCGCGTCGGATATGACAACTGCGTCTGACGATCCCTCATTTTTTTTGGGGCTGTTTTTGCTATTTTTAGCGGTTTACTAAATTAATCCCGGATTAAGGGATTAGGGTTTTGGTATCTACGAAATACCTAAAAACATTGTATATATTGTATGGTGAATGGTGAAATTCGATATAATTAATATAAGAAAGGTTTTCCCGGTTGAGGGTTTTCGGTATAAAATCTCTGTGTACTCTGTGTATGAGCCATTGATTAAATTTTGTTTTGCTTAAGAATCTATATGCATTGCTTTACTTCACAGGTTTAAAACTTACATGTGGTATCAGAGCTCGTTTTTGGCTTCAGAGGGAAGCCTTTGTTGGTTAGGGTTTGGCTCGGTCTTGATAGATCAAGTTTATCTTGGGTCTGTGATAAACCTGGGTTTAGTGGGAGATTTTGCAGTGGAGATTCGAGTATAGAAAGAAGAATGGTGAGCTCATCTAGAATCGAGATAGAGAAGTTCAATGGTAAAAACTTTGAGCTATGGAAGCTCAAGATGGAGGACCTTCTTGTAGACAAAGAACAATGGATCGTTGTGGATCCTGGTACACAGCCTA
>ML781008.1:357296-368430 GCA_009831015.1 Picea engelmannii | reverse complement strand
AAAAGTTCTCCTGGTGTAGAGTAACAATGGGCATTGCTGCCCTGGATTGTTGACTATATAATCCCCTGGACCCCTGGATGCAAAGAAAACAAGAAGTAGGAGAATGTTGGGTATGTGTTATATTCTTTGCATGTGTGTGTGTGGGCGCGTCAGATATGACAACTGCGTCTGACGATCCCTCATTTTTTTGGGCGTTTTTTGCTATTTTTAGCGGTTTACTAAATTAATCTCAGATTAAGGGATTAGGGTTTTGGTATCGAAGAAATACCTAAAAACATTGTATATATTGTATGGTGAATGGTGAAATTTGATATAATGAATATAAGAAAGGTTTTCCTGGTTGAGGGTTTTCGGTATAAAATCTTTGTGTACTCTGTGTATGAGCCATTGATTAAATTCTGTTTTGCTTAAGAATCTATATGCATTGCTTTACTTCACAGGTTTAAAACTTACAGTATGAAGACATGCAATTCAGGAGGAGTAACAAGGTTATGATACTTAGCCCTCACTAATGCTTCCATCATACTGTGAGAAAGGATAGGAACACAATTAAATATTCATCCCTCCTTTACAATGGTATACACGAGAGGTACCCGGTCTTCCTTAAAGTTGGTAGCATTGTTCTCCCCAAATAATCAGTGCGTTAATGCAACAACACAGATGTAAGGTTCTCTGAAATTGGTGGTGGCGTAAATAACATTATCTCTAGACCTAAATTGTTTTCCTTCAATCCACCATTTGCTCATTACTTTGTCATAGTTATTTAATCTACCAAATTCTTCCACCAAAGTTGGAGTCAGTGATACTTCTACCCTTGTGAACGTATAATATGGTTCCAAACTACTGGATTGAAAACAAGCAATACACTTGCCCTTCTCATTAACTATCATAGTATTGCCTAGGTTTGCATGATCAACAATCCACTTGACCATCTCTGCACACGACAAAACAACAGGCTTGGTAGCTACAATGTGTAAGAGCAACCTTCGACTGTTGGGATATACATCCACATCTTTATCCTCAACGTTTGTTGGATTAGTCAGTATGAGTAAGGGAGGCCATATCTCTTGCTTGAACATTTGAAATAGTTCTTCCCATTGAGGATAAGTTGACAATCATTCATACCTAGAAGTGTCCATATAAACTATGCTCTTATGCTCCTTGTGCTCAACTTCCATGGATTTGTTCTCTTCTTTGGTTCTCTATTTCTTTTCTTTTTGCTTTTGTCTCTTAGTGTCCATGTAAATAGTCTTGCAAGTCAACTATTCTAACAACAAAGCACAATAATGAGGTTAGAATAGAAAATCAAATGCTACAAAATGGATAAATCATTCGAATTCATTATAGCTTCAAGTTTTGTGCAATAGATTCGACATTGGGCATCCATAACCTGGCCTAGGCTTATGGAAAATACAATCAAATTTGGGTAGAGTTGTAGCTTGACTTCAACCACAATCTCTTTCGAAGGTGCAACAAATTTGAAGGTCAAATTTGCTCAATGCAGTGTTTGAAAATATGAGCATTATTTAATTGGGGATACAAATTTAAGTGGGAATTAAGACAAGTAGAATTAATGAAATTCGAACTTTGGTTGACATGACACTCCATTCAAAGGAAAATAGTGTATGGATTGGGGATGGCTTGCGAACTTATACTTTTGAATTAATTTGAAGGAGTCTAATGAAAGCAATATCGAACACAAGTCATGCAATAAAGGGAAGATGAGATATTTCCTTTTTTGGAACTCTATCTAACTTTGCCTTTCTGTACCCATCCTATAAGATGATATACATTTTTCAAATACGAAAGAAAGTTAAAAATTGTATGTAAGGTATTGTATAAAGACCAGGAATGTTTAGTGAGCTACCTAGCAAATTGGCAAAAACTTTGGTGATTTAAGCAAAGGAGGTCTGATGGCCTCAAAAATGTTGGAGGTGTTTGAATGTTAGATAGCTGCTTATCAATTTGCATTTGAGAACTACTCTGTATGAGTTAAACTCTTTGCAATCCATAAGCAACAATGCCTTTTTCAAATGTTATGCAATTCTTTAATAATACCGTGGAAGTTGACTTACATTCAATTCGAACGCAGGGAAAGATATTCAAAGGTGGCGAAAGATTTGGTAATTCAAAGGGCCGCAGGTGCATAAAATCCACATTAATTTGAAAGATTGCGTAAAGATTGTATATTAAATGCAAATGTTCAAATTTGGAGGGGAGACCAATTATGCTTTTGGTAAGGTTTAAAAATGCAACATTTGAACATTCAAAAACCCTCAATGAACTATTGGGTGTCTTCGAAAGATGTCCATAACAAACTTTTGAAGTGGCCCTATGGTTCAAAAGATTTTACATTTGAATGTTTAGGAATGCCTTGATGAACCATCGAAATCTTTGAAAAGATCTTTGGAAACCTCCCGATGAACCATCAAGAACCTTTGAAAGATGCATAACAAGATCTTTGGAAATGACTTGATGAACCATTGGGCGATCTCGAAAGATGCAAAATGACACTTTCGAAAGCTCCTTGATAAACTATTAGGGTGTTTCGAAAGATTTGGTGTTCAAATATTTGAAATCATCTTGATGAACTATCGAGAGTCTTTGAAAGATACAAAAGAGATTTTTGAAACTTCTCGATGAATGATAGATGACCTTTGAAAGATGCACAGACAACATCTTTGAAAACATCTCGATGAACAATCTGTTAAAAACCCAAATACCAGATCTGATTTTGAATTCCCAACAGTGTTTTATGCGCAGAAAATTAATTAACCAGAAATTAATTAGCTGAACTGCTGAATAAAAAATACATTGGTATTTAACAGTAAATATGCAACGAAACAAATAGAAAATTAATCAGTCACACATTACAAAGTTGTTTACCCTGGAAACCCAACTTGGGAAAACCGACATTCAGTGTTTTTAACATTATTTTGGCCCTCAGAGAAATTAGAAATTTTACAGCAGTTTGGAACATGTAACTCAGCCCCTCTGGAAAATCCACCCTCAGAAAATCGACCCACTGAAACCTAGTGCCCAGCCTCCCTCTTAGCTGTGTGGCTGTGTTGGTATGAATCTGTACGGCTTGGCCCTCTTTGAATTCAACAAACTTGACCCTCTCTTGCCTTTTCTGGGATCTCCTTGCTGCAACACTTTTCGTTCTCTTCAGCCTTGGGTATCTCACTCTCCCTTGAGAAAATCACTCTCTCACAAATGTGTGTCTTTCTTCTCTTAGGCTTTCTTTTATAACTTTTCTTTTAAAAGTTTTCAATAACCAAAACCCTAACCCCTAACCATCCAAAGTGATGGATGGCTAGGATTAAATCCTAAGCCTCACATGAGATCAATGGTCAAGATTAGATCCAAGTCACTTAAATAATTTAAGTCACTTAACCTTAGAAAATCTTAGTCAATAGCCAACATTAATTAATACCTTTAATTAATGTGCTTTTCCTAAGTCAAACTTAAGGAAAAAACATAAAAGTCACTTACTTAATAAATTAAGCAAGTACCTAAAGAGGCTTTGGACATCTTCTGCATGCTTGACACCTAGCCTATGCAGAAGCACCTGTCTGAGCTATAATCATCCACACTTCCTCCAAGCAAGGAAGGTATTCTGCACCACTGTAGCACATAAACTAGTTATTTAATAGACAAAGTATTTCTGAATATAGATATATTGATTGAATAATGAATGGATGATGGTAACAATACCCTCGTGACGGTTTACTATATAGCATTAATTGATCATGAGGTGAGGAGGTACGTGCCTCTTGATTTAATTAAAATATTATTTATTATTATTATTATAATGTTCGTAACATTGCCACCCCCTTAAGATTTGCTTTATCCTCAAACAAGGGTAGTGATGGGTATTGTTGTAGAAAACATTCTGACTCCCATGATGGATCTTCTTATGGAAGGTTTTTCCATTTGATGAGATATTCCTTAATGATTTTGGAATGTAATACCTTTTTCTTAGTGGCAGGAATACCTTCTGGTTCTAAGATAATTCTTCATTTGTCATCGAATTCTGGGATTTTTGTTTGTACTGGTTGAGCTTTCCCAAGCACCTTCTTGAGACATGAGACGTGGAAAACGTTATGGATGCGACTAATGTCTGGTAATTCCAATCCATAAGCTACTTCGCTAATTTTTTTGTTAATTTGAAAGGGTCCATAAACTTTTGGAGCTAATTTGTTCTTCCCTTGTTGCTTAAGGGATAGTTGTTTGTAGGGCTGGAGTCTTACAAACACCCAATCACCTTCTTCAAACTCTCTTTCTAACCTACGTTGCTTTGCTAGTTGTTTCATTCGATTACAAGCTATGGCTAGGTTTTCTTTCAATATTTTAATGATTTTTTGTTCTTCCTCAAGCTGATTCCTTACTGCTTGGACCTTAGTGTCAATCAATGCAAACTCCTTCCATTTGGGCGGTTCATACCCATATAAGGCTTGGAAAGGGTTCATTTTTGGGGAAGTGTGATATGTAGAATTATACCACCATTCAACCGAGGTAAGTTTCTAAGCATTTTTTTTATAATTTCTGTCTGACCATCCGTTTTTGGATCGTAGGCTGAGCTCATATTGAGGGATATTCCTGTTTGCATTTAAATTCCCAGGGATATTTTGGGATATTCTGTCTCCAGAAATTCCCTTTAAATTTTGCATCCTTATCGTTAATAACCTTCGAAAATCCATGCAATTTATAAACGTTTTTGCAAAAATCATCTGCAATTTGCTTTGTTGAGTCAGTTTTTCTAACTGCCATGAAATGTGCATATTTGGTTAATCTGTCAACCACAACAAATTTTTTATCTTGCTCATCAGACATGGGAAGCCCTTCATTGAAATCCATCGAGATCTCATCCCATTTTTGGTTAGGAATATGTAGGGGATGAAGTAGTCCTGGAGTCATAACATTTTCATTTTTATTTCTTTGACATATTTCACGTTTGGCAACAAATTTTTGAATATCCTTATTCATTCCTTTCCAATCGAATGATTGGCATGCATTATAGTAGGTTTTGAAAAAACCTACATGCCATGCGGCTGGGGAGCTATGTGACTCCTTTAAGAGTTTCATTTTAAATTTTGAGGATGGAATTAAATAGATTTTGTCCTTGTACCATAAAATGTCATTTTTCCATTCAAATTTGGGGTTTTGGTCCAATTTGTTGATTATTAAATTAGATTCAGGATCTTTGCCATATTCAATGCGGATTTCATCTAACCAATCAAGAATCACTACTGTTGTTGCATATACAGTTACTTCGTCATCCTTTCGAGATAGTGCATCAACAACTACATTGTCCTTCCCCTTTTTGTGGATTATCTCCATATCAAAGGTGGAAATTTTTTCCATCCATTTTTGCTGTTCGGTGGACAATGTTTTTTGCTGTAGTAGGTATTGAAGATTGTTGTGATCCCTACGTATCGAGAATTTGCTTCCTAGGAGATATTGTCACCACTTAGCTAGTGCATGCATAATGGCTAGCATTTCCTTATTATAGGTGGACTTTAAATCTTCCCTTTTGTTGAGCTTCCGACTTTCAAACGCTATTGTGTGGCCATCTTGCATTAACACTGCTCCTATTCCAAATCCCGATGCATCACACTCTACTACAAAGGGTTTTTTGAAATCTGGTGTTACTAAGACAGGTGCAAATGACATAACCCTTTTTAATGTTTCAAAACATTCTTCTGCATTGTTATCCCATTTGAAGGAGTTTTTCTTTAATAGGTTTCACAAGGATGTTGTCAAATGAGCATAGTTCTTGATAAATCTTCGATAATAACCTGTTAATCCCAAGAATCCCCTTAGTTTTGATATGTTTTTTGGTTTGGGCCATTTCGTGATTGCCTTGATTTTATTGGGGTCCACCTTGACTACTCCTTCTTGGGATATGATATGACCAAGGTATTCTACTTCCTTTTTACCAAATGAACATTTTGATAGTTTTGAATAAAACTGTTTTTTTTCTAAGAGAGAGTCCTTGCTCTAAATGCTTCATATGCTCCTTTCAATTTTTACTATAAATAAGAATATCATCAAAGAAGACTAGTACGAACTTCCTTAAGTACGGCTGAAAAAGTTGATTCGTAGTTGCGTGGATGGTAGCTGGGGCATTGGTTAACCCAAACAGTATCACCTTAGACTCATAGTGATTCATAGTTGCATGGATGGTAGCTGGGGCATTGGTTAACCCAAACAGTATCACCTTAGACTCATAGTGACCTCCGTGTGTTTAAAATGCTCTTTTTGCCACATCTTCTAGTCTTACACTAATGTGGTAGTACGCTGACCTTAGATCTAGTTTTGAGAAGTATTTTACTTCATGGAGTTCGTCTAACAATTTATCTATGAAGGGTATAGGAAATTTGTTCTTTATGGTTATTTTATTTAACCCTCGATAGTCTATGCATAGTCTGAAGGACCCATCTTTTTTTTGAACCAAGATTATTGGAGTTGCATGTGGGCTCCTGCTTGTTGTAATAACTCCACATTTCAGTAGGTCTTGAATTAGCCTTTCTATCTCCATTTTATGGTGGTGTGGATATCAATAGGGTTTGACATTAACTAGCGCTGAATCTTGTTTAACCTCAATTATATGCTCTATTTTTCTTTTAGGTGGCAACTTCATAGGTACGTCTTGGAATACCTTGTCATATTTTTGGATTAATGCTTGAATCTCTAGATGTTGAGGTTGGACCATTTCTTCGGCTAGTATCTCCATTTGATGACATTGTGCCAAATAAGCTGGTGCTCCTTTTCAAATTAGTTTCTCCATTTGTCGTGAAGATACAATTTGGGTGGGAGGTGGTTGGAATTCGTATAATTTATATCTTCTTCCTTCCCATTTAAATTTTATAAATTGTTTATGGTGATTTGCAGAATAGGTTCCCAACGTTTGTAACCATTGAATTCCCAAGACGACGTCTACTCCACCCAAGGGTACTGTGTAGAATCCAGTTTCCAATTCGTAATCGTCTACCTGAAGCTTGACCATGTGGCATTTTCTCCCTCCATCAATATTTTTGCCATCTGCCACCATTACTCTTATATCTGCGACCGAATATACGAATAGGTATAATTTCTTTGTAACATTTATATCTATGAAATTATGGGTGCTTCTTGTATCGACTAGAATGGTAACATTCTCCTTTTTATGTGACCTTTTAGTTTTAACGTTTGCGATTGTGCTATTCTTGTTATTGCGGCTAGAGATATCTTGGGCATAGCCTCTTCTGGTTATGTATTGGGGGCATCTTCCTACTCTTTACCTTCGTTATTCGAGTCGCTATCAGATGTGTTTGATTCCTTCTCTGCTTCACAAGTATATAGTTTTTTGCTATTGCATTTATGCCCAGTGTTACCAACATCTCGATAATATCGCGATGTTGGCGATATTATCTTCAAAATCAGGGTTGACGATATTTTCGATATTTTCATTCTTACAACATTGTTTTTCATTCTTACGACATTTTCTAATATTTTCCTTGATGTTGTCGATATTTTCGTTTTCGGATGCTCGACGATATTTTGCCGATGTCGATGTTTGCAACACTGTTTATGCCCCGGTGATCATTTATCTCCACAATTTCTGCATTTGTTTCCTCATCTCTTATCTGGATCATGTTGTCTGCTTTCACCTTCCCTTAAAGGAGGTGGTATATACTTGTTAGATCTATCTGTAGAGTACTTGTTTGAGTTTCCATTTACGTATTTATTTGACCTGTCTGGACTTGTAAACAATCGTTTATTCAACTTGGTTTTTTGTTCAATCAGCCTTGCTGGGTGTCTAGTATCCTCAATAGTTTAAGGATTCCATAGTTTGATTTCGCTACGGATGTAGTCCTTTAACCCAGAGATATACATTTTTAACAACTGTTCATGAGTGAGTCCACTTTCCCTTGTTGCTAACACCTCCCATTTGTGTGTATAATTGTTTACGCTTCTCTTCTGTTTAAGATGGACGAACTTGTTATACAGGTCGTTGTCTTCCTCATGATGAAACCTTTTAAGTAGTATAGTTGTGAAGTTTTTCCAATGGAAAGAACGAGCGTCACATTTTTTGGACCACCATAGGTACCAATCATAAGCTTCTCCTTCTAAACTATTGGAAGCTGTGATTATTTTCTCTCGTTCGCCTAGTGGGGGATTTAACTCGAAAATACCATCCATTTTGTTGATCCAGACAACAGCTTGTCTACGATCCTTATCGTCGTATTTCGGTAACTCCTTTTTAAACTTCTGGTAATCTCTATTTTGAAATTTGTGCATATTTCTTGAAAAAATTATCTCTGGTATTTCCTGGCATCCTTGATCCTCTAAATTTTGCGATTCAGGACTTTGTGGTGGCCTTTGATAGGCTAAGGGATTTGCATATAATGTGTCCATTTGTTCGGTCAATTGATCAATTCTCGTGATCTGTTGATTAAACATCCTTGTATTTTCATCCTTGTCGTTACCCCTCATTCTTAAATAACTATTCCATCGCTCCTCTGATGCATTTATTAACGTGTCAATTCGATCTTCTTTTTGTAATAATCTATCCATTTTTTCCATCAGTGCTTTTTGTCCTTCGCTGAACTCCTGAATTTTTTTGAGTTTACTGAGACAATTTTTAATGCCATTGATTTCGTTTTTACGGTTAATTTCGTTCCGTGTCTCCTCGTTCTTTTTCCTACTACCTTCCATTTTTAAATTATTTAAATATAATTTCCTCAAAAAAATTAATGATAAGGTGATAAGTAACTTTATAACATAAAGTAAATTTATGAAATAAGGTAACTCTATGAAATAAAGTAATTTGATGAATTATCATTTTTTTTTCTTTTAAGATGTTAAGGGATCCAACTTTTTTTGGAAGGTCATGAGAGTGAATTAAGGCGAATGATTGGAAGGTAATGGTACGGACAGTAGTGGCGGCAGATAGGGACACAGTGTGCAGGGACAACGGACAAGGACGGGAATAGTGGCGGACAAGGGCAACGTGACAAGTACGACTCAAGGGACAGACGAAAGAGGGTGTATGACGTATGAGAGACAACGGAACAACGTACGGTGACAGGGAAGTACAACGACTGGTTGCGAGGGATTGAACATGTGGGTGGATGTAATGTATGGAACCGACAGGATGACTAGGTACCGTTTCGATGGCAGTGGCCAGGTACCAACTGTAAGTATTTGACCCACAATTGCCAAGTACAAGCTTTGATACCACTGTAGCACATAAACTGGTTATTTGATAGATAGATTATTTATGAATATAGATATATTGATTGAATAATGAATGGATGATGGTTACAATACCCTCGTGACTGTACTCGGACCTTCGGGATCTGCCCAGGGATGATGAATCTGTTGATATTATGGTAGCTATGGGAGGTATTTACCTCCATGTGTAAACCTGACGAGGATAGAATACTCCAGGAAGCAAGAAGAAATGCTAATGAGTTGGCTAATAACCCTAGAAGACTTGTCGGCTCAAGAAGATAATTTATATTAGGTTATTAGCCTCCAAGAGAAGAAGTCGGCCAAAAATAATAATATATATTGAACAGATAGATACCCAGAATGAGAAGCCAGCCTAGGCAGTTAGCCAAAATTAGTATAAATACAAGAGGCCAGTTCTCATTCTGGCAGGCAGTCTCAGAATTGCAGAGCAACAACTTGTGCGCACTACAGTGCCCAGTTTTTGTGCGCAGGTTTGAGGAGAGCTGCTAGTGCAGCTGCTGCAGCTAGCAGTTACGTTTGGCTTGGACTATCTCTTCACTAGGGTTTGGAACATCTGATCAACTCTTATTGGTGCGCTACCCTTTGTTTGGCTATCTAGCCTAGGGTTTGCTTCCGGAGTGATTCTCTGTCAAGGTTAAGGTGCTCGGAGGGTGGCTTCGGCCTATGGTTGGGTGACAATAGAGATATTGTCAATGGTAAAACGAGCACATCCATTATATTCTAACAGGTTATGGGCCCACACCTCCTTCATTAAGTCTAAACGTTGGAAGGAAACATAGCCGCTAGGATATTGAACTCGCCGAGGAACTGTCGCTAGGGTTACTAGCAGAAGCAATTTCCAAGACACTGCTGCTAGGTTTACTAGCAGGAGCAGTTGCAGAAACCCTAATCCTCTCGTTGAGGCACCTTAAGTGAAGGGATTGACCTAATTTTCGGACAGATCAGTGCGCCTTAGCCTAGCGCATCTCTTGATACTCTCAGCAAGCCAAGATGTCAAGTTTGAATTTCTGGTCAAATCTAGGGTTGACCAAGTCAAAGCAGCCATGACTTATTCTATGAAGTCAGAGAACAAGTTAGATGGAGCCTCTAACGTCAGAGCGTGGAAGACAAGGATTGACCTCATCCTTGCCAAGAATAAAGTGCTGGATATCGTGAAAGGAAAGATCGTGGAACTAGTGTTTGAAGAAGGAAAAGAGAAGGAACCACAAAACGTTGCAATTATGGAGAAGTTCAAAGACGGTGACATCAATGCCATGAGTATCATAGTGGACTCTGTAAAAGACCACTTGATACCCTACATCTCTCATCTTGACTCATCCAAGAAGATGTACGATGCCCTAACAAATCTCTTCTCAGTTAGAAACATTAGACAAGTTATGAGTCTGAAGAATGATCTCCGTGACATGAAGATGAATGATGAGGACAACATAACATCATACTTTGTGAGAATCTCTCAGTTAAGCGATCAACTACAAGCTATTGAAGAGATCATTTCGGAGAAGGAATTGGTAAACATAGTACTCAATGATCTTCCTAGAGACTTCTTCTTCTAGAGGTAACAATACTCTTCTTATTTCTTGTACATATCTCGTTTGTATCGTCTCTATACATATCTTGTATATCTATCCCTTGAAAGATAATGCATTCCAAGAAGAACTATACCTATGGAAGAACAACAAGATAATGATTAATATCATTAGATAATACACATGAAAGGATGAAATAAGCCGAATCCATCATGAAGAGACTTGGAAGAAGCAAAGATAGAAAGAAGTCAGCAATCAAGAGGAAATTGGAGAAAGACTTATGACGTTTTTGTAGAAGACAACAAGACGGAAGCGTGGACTCTCTCAGACAGAGAGAGCCAATTATATATTGCAGTGGACAACAA
>ML781008.1:344580-356231 GCA_009831015.1 Picea engelmannii | reverse complement strand
AGTTCGAAAAATGGTCTAGGATGAGCAGTTTCCTTTCTAGTTCGGAAATTGGATTGAGATTTCTGACGGGCAACAATTTCTCATTGTGGTTAACATGGGAAATGGTCCATATTGCTGATGTATCATAGACAACGACTTACCATTGTGGTTAACATGGGGAGTGGTCTAGGGCAGTCTCTCTTCTTGAGGGTTACTCAAGGAGATTGGCCCGGCTCACCAGACAACGATTTCTCATTGTGGTTAACATGATGAATGGTCCGTTTTGGAGGTTGGTACAGGACAATCTTTTCCTCTTGTGGTTAACAGAGGAAATGGTCCCGACAGTCATTCTTTAGGGTTTATACATTCTCTCCAAGGTGCACTTTGATTAGTGTATGAGGAATGGTCCAGGCTCAACAATCGGGGACAGGCATTCCTTAGGGTTTATACATTCTCTCCAGGGTGCACTTTGATTAGTGTAGGAAGAATGGCCCAGGGTGGGGAATGATCCAGGTTCAGAAAACAAGACATTTATTCTTCCTTGCTTGAGAAGAATAGTCCAGATATCTCATTGTTCTACTCCGAGGGCAGATATTCTTTCAGATCTCACAGATGTGAGTGAAAGATTGACCCAGATGATTCAATTTATATCATAACATTGTTTCTGTGCAGGTTGATATTAGATGATTGTTATGAAAATTATATGACAGTAGATGTATACTACTGTGGTGGATGTGTTCCACTGTTCGTGACTATACGTTGCTGATCAAGTACTTGTGTGTTACTTGGTGTGGTAGTGTACCACTGGATTGTAGTTATGTACTACTATGGATCGACACAATTGTGTTCTATTTTGTTTCGATTGCCTTGAAGACTAGCAACAGTATTGGAAATGATTATCAGTTAGATGGATAATCAAACGACAGAAATTTCCCAGACGGAAAATGGTTCAGAGCATTTACTCTTCTAGATTAGAAGAATGGCTCTTGTATCACTGTGTGGAGTGAGCATCATGTCTGATTACTCAGATAGAGTATGGTTTCGAGAGATGATGCAACTGATGACACTGATGATGATGATGGTGCTCATGATCTAGTCATGATCTAGTCTATATAACTATGTTGATGCTACCGAGTGAATGGTATGTTTTTGTGCTCAAGACCATTACCTGTAATACCTCCCTAGCTTGGAGGGAGTGTTGATATTATGGTAGTTGCGGGAGGTATTTACCTCCATGTGTAAATCTGACGAGGATAGAATACTCCAAGAAGCAAGAAGAAACCCTAATGAGTTGGCTAATAACCCTAGAAGATCTGACGACTCAAGAAGATAATTATATTAGGTTATTAGCCTCGAAGAGAAGAAGTCGGCCATAAATATTAATATATATTGAACAGACAGATACCTAGAATGAGAAGTCGGCCCAGGCAGTTAGCCAGAATTAGTATAAATACAAGAGGCCAGTTCTCATTCTGGCAGGCAGTCTCAGAATTGCAGAGCAAAAACTTGTGTGCATTGTAGTGCCCAGTTTTGTGCGCAGGTTTGAGGAGAGCTGTCGGCGCAGCTGCTGCAACTAGAAGTTAGGTTTGGCTTGGACTATCTCTTGGCTAGGGTTTGGAATATTTGATCAGCTCTTGTTGGTGCGCTATCCTTGGGGAAAGGTGCGCTACCCTTTGTTTGGCTATCTAGCCGAGGGTTTGCTTTTGGAGTGATTCTCTATCAAGGTTAAGGTGCTCGGAGGGTGTCTTCGGCCTATGGTTGGGTGACAATAGATCCATTATTTTCTAGCACAATCCCCTAGGATATAAAATCCTAACGGAGCTACCCGCTGTTGGTCAAGATACCATAGTATCATCAACATCACTCCCCCTTTCGAGGGAGGTCCTTTCAGACAACGCCAAGCTTGTCTCATAAGTACTCAAACTTCACTCGAGACAGAAGCTTGGTCAACACATCTGCAACCTGCTCATCTGTGCCAACATATTGGAGCTTTACAGCTTCCCTCTGCACCATATCACGAATGTAGTGGTACCGGATCTCTATGTGCTTCGACTTATCATGAAACACTGGGTTCTCTGTCATTGTTATACAACTTTGGTTATCACATAGAATCACGGTGGCTTCCATCTCCAGATCGAACAGACCTTTCAACAACTTCTGTAGCCATAAAGCTTCACAACTGGTGGAACATGTTGCAATTTTCTCCACTTCTTCTTTGCTGAGAGCAATATTGGATTGCTTCCTGCTTTTCCCTGAAGTGATGGTTAACCCCAAACTGAAACAACATCCTGAAGTGCTCTTTTTGTCTGAAACATTTACAACCCAATTTGAATCAGTATAACCATACAGTCCGAGGTCATGATCTCCATTATAATAGAGACCATAATCCAATGTACCCTTAAGGTATCTCATCACATGCTTTGCAGCGACAAGCTGAACACGTCTGGGCTCCTCCAGATACTTACTCAAGGTGTTCACAACAAAGCATATATCTGGCATGGTATTCGTTAGATACATCAATGATCCAATAATTTGTCTGTATAGAGTAGCATCAACCAACTCTGACGAAGTATCAACCAAGAGCTTCAAATTCGTTTCCATGGGTGTGTTCTTGGCTTTACATTCCAACATGTCAAATCTCTTAGGTATTTCAACTGCATACTTCCCTTGGTTAAGGGAGATCTTCTCTGGGCTTTGCCAAACTTCAAGCCCTAAGAAATAATGCATTGGGCCTAGGTCTTTCGTCTCAAACTCTGCAACGAGCTTCTTCTTGCAATCTGTGATGAGCTTTTCTTATCCCGTCAAGAATAAATCATCCACATATAGTAGTAATATAATTGTCTCATCATTCATAACCTTGAAGTATAGGTTAGGATCAACTTTACTCTTGGTAAACCCTAAGCTTGTCAACAACTATCAATTTTGCCATACTAAGCTCTAGGAGCTTGCTTCAACCCGTACAAAGCTTTCGTCAATCTGCAGACACGAGTCTTTCTATCTTCAATTTCAAACCCTTGTAGTTGTTCTATATACATTTCTTCTTCAATAACACCATTTAAGAAAGCTGTTTTCACATCCATTTGGTGCAACTTCCACTTCATTTTGGCTGCAAGAGCTATGCTGGTTCTAATAGAAGTGTATCTGGCTACAGGAGCAAATGTTTCTTCATAGTCAATACCTTCCTTTTGAAAAAATCCACGAGCAACAAATCTTGCCTTATGTTTTTCAATACTTCCGTCTGCTGGATGTTTTATTTTGTATATCCACTTGGAAGATACCACATCTTTGTTTTGTGGTCTGGGAACTACAGTCTACTTCCCATACATCATTCTTCATAATGCACTGGTATTCTTCTGTCGCGACGTCCATCCATTCTTTCTTCTGAACGACTTCCTCAAAGCAAGTAGGTTCCTTCTCTACGAGATCACACATCATGGCCATATAACTGGAGAATGGCATAGGTTTCTTGCTTTGTCTCATGGTTCCTTCTAGGGAGGTTCTTGAGGTTCTATCATATCATGATCTTCTGGAATCTCATCATCAGGGGTAACTGCAACTTCTTTTACGGGTTTTGCAACTATGGGAGCTACAGGTTCTTCTTCATATACTTCTTCAATGTGGCATTTCCTTGATCTTTTGAGTGCTGCATTTTCATCAAATGTTACATCTCCGTTGATCCCAATATGATGGTAACCTTGTATGTAAATTTTGAAGGCCTTAGAGACTTCACAATATCCAATGAATATTCCCTTCTTTCCCGAAGGATCCAACTTAGTTCTCTTTTCTTTTGGAATGTGTACAAATACTGGACAACGAAATATTTTGAGATGGTTTACTTCTGGCTTCTTTTTGTTGAACATTTCTTCGGGAGTTTTGGACATATACTGCTGTTCTTGCTGCTTCATCCCATAAGTGCATTGGAAGAACTTGATAGTGAATCATAGTCTTTACTGCTTACATTATCATTCTATTCTTTCTTTCTGCTACACCATTTTGTTGAGGATTATAGGGAGTGGTGAGGTCCCTTTTAATCCAGGCATCTTTACAAAAGCTTCCAAATTCATTTGAAGTGTACTCTCCTCCATTGTCTTACCTGAGTATCTTGATTTTCCTATCGGAGAGGTTTTCTACCAAGGCTTTGAATTCCTTGAACTTTCCAAGTACTTCATCTTTTGACTTCAAGAAATAAACCCAAGTCTTACGAACATAATCATCAATAAAATGTACATAGTATACATACCCGCTTAGAGAGGTTGATGGCATTGGACCGCATACATCTGAGTGTACAAGTTCCATAATTCCTTTTGCTTTACTGTTGGTCTTTGGAAAATGATTCTTTATGTTCTTTCCTTGTACATATTCCTTGCATACACATTCATGATGAACCTTTAGTTCTGGTAAACGTGTAACTACCTTGCTTACATATGGTAAGCCTTTGTAGTTGATGTGAGCTAGTCTTCTATGCCAAAGTTCACAAGGACTTTCAGTAGAGTGAGTCAAAGCTACATTTCAGTGATCCTTTAACTTGTACAAACCACCTTTTTCTATTCCAATAACAATTGCATCTTCTATAGTTTTTCCTTTAGACCACATAAGAACTTCACCATCTATGAATGCAACCCTGAAACCTTTCTTATCTAGGGCTGAAATAGAAAGTAAGTTTTTTTTCAAACCTGGTACGTAGAGTACATCCTTCATTCTCATCGGAGTTCCTGAATCAAATTTGTAGGTGGCTTTGCCCATTCATTTGATTGGGTACTGATAATCATCTCCCGGTGAAACTTTCTGGGGAGAGTCCTTCTCTATAAGTTTGGAGAGAGTGTTCTTCTGACCTGTCATGTGCTTAGAGGCATCACTATCTATGAGCCAAGTATCCTCTCTAGGTTTCACAGATCCCGAGAGAGCAGAAAACAAACATATTCTCTAATCTCTTCTTTGGCTAACTTCTTGGGTGGCTCATCATCTTCAACTGCATGGGCATGGTGTCTTTTGTTATTTCTCCTCTTGTATTCTTCTCTTATGGCTGGACAATTCTTAGCAACGTGTCCCATCTTATCACAATGATAACACTGGTAGGAAGAGAAATCTTTTCCCTTTTTTTGACCCTTATGATATTTTTGGAATCTCTTTGGAGAGTGAGATTCTTTATGAAAATGAGACTTTCCCTTTCCACCCTTAGCATGAGCAGCTAGGGCTTGATCTTCATCTCTTAATAGAACGACTTCTCGATTGGCCACTCTTGCTTCTTCTTGAACACATTCTTCCCATAAACTGTCAAATTGGAGTTTCTCATTTCATGCACAAATAGTTTGGATGAAGGCATCCCAACGTCTTGTGAGACCATTAAGAGTTGTCATCACGAGTTCATCTTCATCTAAGTTGTCTCTAATTGCCTCTAACTGTTCCTTGAATTGAGAAACCCTAGAGAAATAGTTTTCAACTGTTTCTCCTTTTTGCATCTTTGTATTCTTGAGTTGGGTTCTCAGGTTCATCTTCTGGTTGATGTTCCTTCCTTCATACATTCTAGTTAGGGCATCAAACATATCTTTTGGATTATTCTTAGAAGACACTTGAGGGATCAAGTGGTCTTTAATGGAATATGCAATTATTCTTTTAGCGTTAATCATATCCTTCTTGTACTTGTTTTTGGCTGCATTTTGTTCAGGTTTTGGTACATTTTGTTTTATGAATTTTGCAAGGTCATTTTGTTCAAGAATGAGTCCAATTCTGTACTTCCAGGCACGTAAATTTTCCACACCTTCTAACTTGTCAACAAGATTGGTGCTTGCAGACATCTTGACCCGGAGCTAAGAAAATGACCAGAAAATGAAAGTGCTCAAAAAATGAAACTGAGCTTACCAGGGGATATGCTGGGCTGAGGCGAGTTTGCCGGAGTTGAGTGTTTTTGAAAAATCCAAATTTTACCCCTTGAAACTGGACTTGCACACTTCTGGACTGCTACTTCTCGTATTGATTTTGGTTTCCTGTTTTTTTGGTACCAGTCAAAACTAGGATTTGACTTTCCAGAGAATCTAGGCACTAAAAAAGTTCGCTGAAGCTGCCAAAAGATGCGCTAGAGCAGGGTGCACTTCCCAAGGTGATTTTTGGTCAAAAATTCCTCCTCAGTAAAAAGCCCTAATTTTCTTGTACGACAACAATGATGTCTAGATACCCAGTGAAAGATGCTCTATATAGTCAAGCTCTGATACCATGTTAAGTTTTTATTGTTGTTAGTAGGTTATTTCCAAATTACATGAGCATTCAATGCATTTCCAAAACAACAGTATAAGGAGGATCACTGAAAGAAACACAATCACAAGGTACACAACATTTTATCCTGGGAAACCGTCATGGGGGGGAAACCCCAACAAAAAATTCCTCCATAATAGATTGCCAATACAATGCCAAGACTAAGACCAAAACACCAAAGATATACCAAGACTGAGCATGAGCCTCTCTTCTCCTTCCTCTGCAACTGCTACTGCCTTCAAGATATGCGCGCACTAGATGAGTGAGTGAGTGTGTGTAAATGAGACACCAACCTCACATATAAATACAAGTGTGAGATGGCGTTAGGGTTGTGTCTCTTCACTTGGTTGAGCCGACTTCTCCTAGAAGTGGCTAAAACTACTTTATTATTACTAGGGGCTGACTTTACAAATACCACTATACAAATACAGTGTGACCAATCCATAAAAGGGGATTTGATCTTATACAAGACCCGACTTGATCAATCCACAAAAGGGGATTTGATATATAAAATAATAACTCAAATATAATTAGAATATTCTTCGAAGTTACAATATTTCAACACATGGCACATTTGTTAGTGTCCACCATTGTAACACTTTAACAAGAGGCTTACGAAATTTGACTCTTTTTCCTTTTACAAATAGTATTTTCAAAAACAATTTTCATGATTTCTTTCCATTAGGGTTTTAGCTCCACTGAGATGTATTCCAATCATCACCGAAAAACATATTTTGCAAATTGCACTTCTGGTCAAGGCAGGATTGCATTGTAAGACAATTTGGTGCAAATCATGTAATTGCTATTGAATAAGCTCTTTGCCTCTGATGTTTTTCCACATAAGGTTTTAGACCCACCTGTGTTTGTAGATGTATTTAGTTATGATTGTTGCTTGTGCCACATTCATTTTCACCCACTCAACATTGCTTACGTCCTTAGGCATGATGTCCAAACATTGTGCTACACATGGAGTCCACCAAATGGTGGGGTGTTTGTTCTCCAACATCTTACCTGTGACAACATAGAGGCATTTTCAATGGTGATCTCGACAACATTCTCTAGCCCCACATCCACAATTACTCCATCCTAAAGGTTAAATTATAATTGTCCATTCTTCAGCTAATCTGATGACACAGTTCCTTGTGGGTAAGAATCAAGGAAATCAATAATGGTGCAGGACTTTCCATCAGTGCATCCATTAGACATGATGGTTCAATCTGTTTCACTCCATGACTATTTAAGTTCCATGAGGCATTCATCTATTCTTTGAAGCTCTTTCTGTAACAATGGCTCGTTGATATCATGAAAGCCAGGGCGTTTGAAGCTTGAACCACATGTAGCTATAGCATCTATCATAGGCTGGTAATAAGGGGAGTTGGTAGCATTGAAAGGTATGTCTGTATCATACCACAATCTAGTGATTCTTTTTTTCAAAGGAAAAAAATTGCATTTTATATTCATGTGAGAAGATCGAATCCTTTCTTCAGGTGCAGATGATAGAGAAATATCATCTTCAGTCCCAAAAGGTAACTTAGTGATCAAAAGCCTAACTGTAACCATCTCAAAATAAAATTCCCAAGAGTCTCCATAGGTTTTACTGACATATCACAGTCATCCCAAAACCATACAATATATTTCGAAAACTTAAAGCATATACCAACTACTGACGTATAAACATATGGATTTCAAAGTAATAAAATAGATTTTGTCATCACAGGTCTACTCTAAATTCAACAGAGGAACCATCTGATAATTCCCCCAGCTGTAGGTTGCCCAATTCCAACAGTAAGCCTTGTTTTGAAAGTGCATCAGCTGCTTCATTAAGTTCCCTCTAAATATGGGTGAAGGATATCAGTGGGAACTGATGCGTGCTTTCCTTGAGCTGAAGAGCCAGAGGCTGCAAATTAATGTTCTGAATCTGCTGCTCATGTTTCATCCACTTCATTACTATCATAGAATCACTGAATACTTGAAGCCAGTCAACACCTTTTGAGACTGCCACTGTCCTCAATGACCTGAGAGCCACGTGTTGATATTATGGTAGCTGCGGGAGGTATTTACCTCCATGTGTAAACCTGACAAGGATAGAATACTCTGGGAAGCAAGAAGAAACCCTACTGAGTTGGCTAATAACCTTAGAAGACTTGTCGGCTCAAGAAGATAATTTATATTAGGTTATTAGTCTCCAAGAGAAGAAGTCGGCTAGAAATAATAATTTATACTGAACATACAGATACCCAGAATGAGAAGTCGGCCCAGGCAGTTAGCCAGAATTAGTATAAATACAGGAGGCCAGTTCTCATTTTGGCAGGCAGTCTTAGAATTGCAGTGCCCAGTCTTGTGCGCAGGTTTGAGGAGAGCTGCCATTGCAGCTGCTGCAGCTAGCAGATCACGTTTGGCTTGGACTATCTGATCAGCGCTTGTTGGTGCGCTATCCTTGGGGAAAGGTGCACTACCCTTTGTTTGGCTATCTAGCCCAGGGTTTGCTTCCGGAATGATTCTCTGTCAAGGTTAAGGTGCTCGGAGGGTGGCTTCAGCCTATGGTTGGGTGACAAGGGTATTGTCAATGGTAAAACGAGCACACATCTTTCATATTCTAACAGGTTATGGGCCCACACCTCCTTCAGTCAGTCTAAACCCTGGAAGGAAACATAGCCGCTAGGATATTGAGCTTGATGAGGAACTGCCACTAGGGTTACTAGCAGAAGCAACTTCCAAGACACTGCAGCTAGGGTTACTAGCAGGAGTAGTTGCAGAAACCCTAATCCTCTTGTTGAGGCACCTTAAGTGAATGGATTGACCTAATCTTCGGATAGATCAATGCGCTCTAGCCTAACGCATCTCCTGATACTCTCAACAGGCCAAGATGTGAAGTTTGAGTTTGTGGTCAAATCTAGGGTTTGACCAAGTCAGAGCAACCATGACTTATTCTATGAAGTCAGAGAACAAGTTAGATGGAGCCTCTAACTTCAGAGCATGGAAGACAAGGATTGAACTCATCCTTGCCAAGAATAAAGTGCTGGATATCGTGAAAGGAAAGATTGTGAAACCAGAGTTTGAAGAAGGGAAATAGATGGAACCGCAGAATGTTGCAGCTATGGAGAAGTTCAAAGACGATGACACTAATGTTATGAGTATCATAGTGCAATCCATAAAATACCACTTTATACCCTACATCTCCCATCTTGACTCATCGAAGATGTACGATGCCCTAACAAACCTCTTCTCAGTCAGAAACATTGGACAAGTAATGAGTATGAAGAATGAGCTCCGTGACATGAAGATGAATGATGATGATAGCATAGCATCATACTTTGTGAGAATTTCTCAGTTAAGAGATCAACTACAAGCTATTGAAGAGATCATCTCAAAGAAGGAGTTGGTAAACATAGTACTCAATGGTCTTCCCAAGACGTGGGATGCATTTTCCGCAAGCATGAACACAAGAAAGGAGTATCCGACATTTGAAGAACTTTGGACTTGCTGTGCTCAAGAAGAATCAAGGATCAGTGCAAAAGAGAAACCTCAAAAGAAGTACGATGATCAAGCCTTCACAGCAAGATTCAAGAACTTCAGGAACAAAAGGAAGTTTGGTTCAAGGAGGAAGCCAAATCAAGAGAAAGACATTTCAGAAGTACAATGCTTCAACTATTGAAAGTATGGTCACTACAAGAATCATTTTCCCGAGCTAAAGAAAAGGAAGGAGAAACACGAAGTATCAAGTGCCAAAGAAAAGGAACCTACAAAGAAGACTAAGTAGGATGAAAGAGACTTCTTCTTCTGAAGGTAACAATACTCTTCTTATTCCTTGTACATATCTTGTTTGCATCGTCTATGTACATATCTTGTACATCTATCTCTTGGAAGATAATGTGTTCCAAGAAGAACTATATCGATGGAAGAACAACAAGATAAGGATTGATATCATTGGATAATACATGAAAGAATGAAATACATCAAGCAAATGATGTGGAAACTATTGCAAGATAAGCCCAATAAATCATGAAGAGACTTAGAAGAAGCATAGACAAAAAGAAGTCGGTAATCAAAAGGAAATTGGAGAAAGACTTATGACGTTTTGTAGAAGACAACAAGACGAAAGCGTGGACTCTGTTAGACAGAGAGCCAATTATATATTGCAGAAGACATCAAGGATGCAGACAGAAGCATGGACTCTGTTAGACGGAGGGAGCCGATTATATGCACTCATACATGAAGCAAGGATTAGAAGGGAGCTAATCCTATGATCCATTGAAGATGATGAAGTATATATCCATGGTAGTAACCATGAAAGACAGTACGTGTTCAGTTCAACCTCAGAAGAAGTCTTCTTCGAAGAGAAGCCTTAAAGTATCCCTGGTTGTTCATCCAGATCCGTGATCCTATGATAAAAGAAAGAAGTGGAATCTTTAGGGCATGTAATCTATAAGAAACTCCATGGACCCAGAATCTAAAGAAAAACATGAAGATTCCAAGAAAGAAAGAGAAGCCAGAACAACCAGTCATTGTATCAAGAATCACAAGATTGTCAGCCTGATATAAACTCAATAAAAGCAATCAAGCAGAGGAACTGAAAGTCTTGATGAAGAACAGTGTATGGAAGACTTATGAATGAAAGCATTGCGAGATCCAAAACTAGAGGTTCTCCCAGATGGAGGGAGAAGACTATGATGATTACTTGTTCCAGTAAACCAGACTTATCTCTACATGAGTCATTATATCATCCGCAACATCCATGAGTTGGAAATCTACATCAGATGAATGCAAAGAATGTTCTCCAGAGAAATTGAATAAAGAGCGTATGAAGAGCAATCTCAAGACTTTGAGGCATACTGGAAAGAAACCCTTGTATGCAGATAGAAGAAGATAACTTGGTGGAGAACCTCCAGTGCACAGGAGAAGCGTGGTGAAGATTTCCTATAACATCAAGATGATTACTCAGTGGATTAGATCTCATGATGAAAGAAGAAGTGCCACATGGATATGTTCCAGTTTTCCAACAATGATATACTCTATATTTCAGAGCTACATGAAGCCTTCACAGAAACTCAGTGTTCCAGAGTAAAGTACATTTGAAATCAAGCATTATATTATCCGTGATGAAGTCCAGAAAGGAGAAAGTGGTTCTCCAATACATATCTCCACAGATGAGCAGATAAGCAGACATTTTGTTAAAGCTTCTATCTAAGATGAAAGAGTTTGCGTACTCAAGCTGGAGCTTGTGGAGACGACTTCCTTATTGAAAAAGGAAGAAATGACTCCCAGGTTGGGAGGGAGCACTGGAAATATTATTGAGGACATTCATTTTCAAGATTGAAAAATAGTCCATCTTGGACAGATGCTTTCCTGTTCGGAAAGTGGATTGAGATTTCTGACGGACAACGATTTCCCATTGTGGTTAACATGGGAAATGGTCCAGATTG
>ML781008.1:318981-343668 GCA_009831015.1 Picea engelmannii | reverse complement strand
TGTACCACTGGATTGTAGTTATGTATTACTATGGATAGACACAGTTGTGTTCTATTATGTTCTGATTGCCTTGAAGACTATCAACAGTTTATTGGAAATAATTATCAGCCAGATGAATGATGAACAAAGATTTTCCAGACAGAAAATGGTTCAGAACATTTACTCTTCTAGATTAGAAGAATGGCTCTTGTATCACTGTGTGGTGTGAGCATCATGTCTAATTACTCAGATAGAGTATGGTTTCGAGAGATGATGCAGCTGATGACACTGATGATGATGATGGTGCTCATGATCTAGTCATGATCTAGTCATGATCTAGTCTATATAACTATGTTGATGCTACCGGGTGAATGGTATGTTTTGTGCTCAAGACCATTACCTGTAATACCTCCCTAGCTAGGAGGGAGTGTTGATATTATGGTAGCTGCGGGAGGTATTTACCTCCACGTGTAAACCTGACAAGGATAAAATACTCCGGGAAGCAAGAAGAAACCCTAATGAGTTGGCTAATAACCCTAGAAGACTTGTCGGCTCAAGAAGATAATTTATATTAGGTTATTAGCCTCGAAGAGAAGAAGTCGGCCAGAAATAATAATATATATTGAACAGACAGATACCTAGAATGAGAAGTCGGCCCAGGCAGTTAGCCAAAATTAGTATAAATACAGGAGGCCGGTTCTCATTCTGGCAGGCAGTCTCATAATTGCAGTGCCCAGTCTTGTGTGCACTACAATGCTTAGTCTTGTGCGCAGGTTTGAGGAAAGCTGCCCTTGCAGCTGCTGCAGCTAGCAGATCACGTTTGGCTTGGACTATCTCTTGGCTAGGGTTTGGACTATCTGATCAACTCTTGTTGGTGCGCTATCCTTGGGGAAAGGTGCACTACCCTTTGTTTGGCTATCTAGCCTAATGTTTGCTTCCGGAATGATTCTCTGTCAAGGTTAAGGTGCTCGGAGGGTGGCTTCGGCCGATGGTTGGGTGACAAGGGTATTGTCAATGGTAAAACGAGCACACATCTTTCTCATTCAAATATAAGAGACCTCCCAAGCTGCATCTTCTGTCTTCATCATGACAAGCTTCATCAAAGATACCCGAAGGATTGGAATTATCAATCTGCAGTGATCCCACTTGATGAGGTATCATTTGTAATTTGTTCTTCTTTATGACTTGGAAAATAGCAACCACCTGTGCAGATACCTGAAAGGGAGAGATATATTTCTGATTAAATAAAAGAGCATTCTGTGTGAGCCAGATACCCCGCAGAACCAGAATAGGTATAGCTCTCTTTCCCTTAAGGTGCTGTCTCTGAGACCATGTCCAAAGACAAGTTTCCATGCTGTTTCCTGAGTAGACATCCCTTAGTCTGAAAGACTGGCAGATTTCTCTCCAAACTTGAACCGAATAAGGACAAAAGATAGAAATATGAATTACAGTTTCATCACTGTTCCTGCATGGAATACAAATACTGGGACCCTGAACCTGTCTCCTCTGAAGTAATTCCCAGGTCAACACACTATTGCTTAGGGCAAGCTACATATGTATGATTGATTTCTTGGGTGCTTTGATTTTCCATATTTTAGACCATCACCATTTAGAGTCTTGTCTTTCCACTGTCCTCATAGCAGAATAGCTTGATTTAGAAGTATATGAGCCTCCAATTTTGTTCATCGACCAACCTAGACTGTCGGCTTCCTCCTTGATTGGAATGTGACCCTTCCTTAACTTCTCAATATAAGCAGTCCACATCAAAGTGTGATCAATGTAACTGGTCCTCTTGTTATGGAGATTCACCATAGAGGAGTAGATTCTGGAGAGAGAAGTTGAAAAGTAGTTATTTTCACATAATTGGATGATGTCTACATATCATTTATCACAGGCCTATCATAAATCCAACCATTCATCTATTTCTTTTCTTTATTCTCTTTTCATATAGATTGAAATCATAAATCTATTTCATAAATCCATCATTATTGCCATCACATCCATGCTAGCTATATTTGAATATGCCTTGGCTTGATTTGAAATGATTAAAAGTCCTTCATAACTAACTCAATCAAGCATATTATATAATGATTTGAATCTAAGGATATGTACTTTGCCATAGGTAAGTCAAACCTGCAAAGTTCCTATGAGAAGCTTAGGAAAGCCAAATTTGTAGCCATGGTTGTAGCAGAAACATGCCCAAAATGATATATTGTCAAACTTTGATATCTTTGTCATCAAATCTCTGATTTGGAGGACTTTTTAATTTTTAATTGGCATATTTTTGAGTAGATTTCGGATCTACAATTTGTTTTAAACATTCTGCTGGAATGGTTTCAGAAAAAATTCCACATGTCTCGATCATAATTTTGGTAGCAGAAACGCACCCAAAATAGCATATTTTCAAAATTAGTTATCTGTCTTATACAACCTCCGATTTGGATGATTGTTTTTTGAAATTGCATAGTTTCTTGAGTAGATTCCAGATCTGCAATTTGTTTCTAAAGTTTCTGCAGGAAAATTTTTGGAAAACGTTTTAAGTGTCTCAACCTTTATTTTCCTTTTTCTCATCTATTTTAGAAAATAGAATATAAAGGAAATTGGTTGAAACTTTGAAACCTCCATGGAATTCCCCGTAACCAAAATGGACACTTCACTCTAGCAAAAACTGATAACAACTGTAAGAAAAATAATAGGGAGAAAAACATGTCACGGGAATCATGAGTCAAACTCGCTGAATTGTTAGTATGACTTGGTTCAGGCTGGAAAAAAGTTTTTCCAGCTTAGCCTGAGTCAAACTCAGGAGTGATAGAGTTTTGCTGGGTAATGTGAATTTAACTCGTGATTGATTGTGAGTAGAACTCTACTCATTAATTTTCCTGGTTTTTTCTTTATTTTTCTCGATTTTTGCCTGTGTTTTTTTAAGTTTTTTCTGATCTGAATTTCGTAGTTGAATGTGAATATGTATGTACTATGAACCATATGTAGTTGAACAATATTTGCTCAAATGGAGTTCCCTCTTGTTTTTAATGTTTGCATGAATGATGTCAATGTATATATGCCTATGCTCTTTTTGTATTCTCGCTTTTAATAGATTTGGAACATACACTTCTTTCTCATCGTTTTGTCAATGCCTCTTATTTGTGGGTTGGAAGATGTAGCATGCTTCTAGGTATGACTTATAGGAAACACAATATGGTTTGTTAGTTCGTTATAAATGTTTATTTTAATCTCTTTAGGAAAGCAAGGTTTTGTGTTGATAGTTTGCATAGGTGGGAAATCTTAAAGGAAAATTCCAGTAGCACTCGTGTTGAGCAACATTTCTGAAAATTATCTTTATATCGAGTTGCGAAGAGAAGCTTAAAGGAAAAATGGCATGGTTGAAAACTTTGGATTTTCTTAAGAGGAGACTATTTTTATCTCAATTAACATACTTGGCGAGGTTAATTCAATGGTTTCCTACTGAGAATAAGACCTTCAAATTTCTCTTCATTGCATATATTATATGTTGGATACACTGTAATGTCTGCATCATTGAAATCTAATAGTTTGGTGGTATCTTTGATTTCTTGTTCTATTATTAAGTAATTCAAGAGTCTTTCCTTGTAATATAATATCTTAGTTCTCCTCAATTTAGGATAATAAGTTGCTCTTTACCTGAAGGTTGCGGTTATCGTGTTGGTGAATATATCATTGAGGGTTTGAAGTGAAACTTCTGGACAACATCGACAAGACATTGGAAATGTCTACAAACCTTAAAAATTCAAAAATATTCATTTCTTTTCAATTTTTGCAACATCTAAAGCAACAACCACATCAAATAAATGCATTGCCACATAGATATGAAAAGTAAAATAATAAATAAGACGTGTAAGATGTCAAGTGATGCATCACACATTGACATAGAATCTTGTCATGTGTCCCAACTTTTAAGTCTTAAAATAACATAAAAAATATTTTAAATCAAATAAATAAATATATCATCATGAGTCATCTGCAACGAAATCAAATAAATATACTATCAATTTCCTCTACCCATTTTATGGTCAAGGGGAATGATTCAGTGTTTCAGCAGTTCTGGGGGCTAGAGTGGAAAGCATCGTGGAACACCTTCTACTATCCTCAGCAACAACCTCTGTTTGTGTTTATGCCTCAGAAGGTGGTGGCACACTCTCAATATCCTCCTCCTGTAAAAGTGGTTGCATTGAAATATAGTCTTCTACATCACTCCCCTTTCCACCTCCTATGGTGGGTCGTCCTAGGCACATCCACCTTTAACCACTCACGGGCCTCCATCATGGCATGTTTATCAGTCTCCATGCTTCATGCAGGCATAGGGTCAATCCCATCCAATGAAAATTGTCTCCATGTTAGGTGTTCTTAGAAGTTGTTTCACCCACAACTAGAGATTGTAGTAGACATGGACCATGTTATTAAGGCATTGGCATTCTAACTTATAGGAGGGTCATAATAAAATTAGTAAGCACATGGGTATAAGAAATATTAGAGGGTGACGACTCACTAAGCATAAACTATAATAAATTATAAGTTTATTTTGATAATTTCTGAATGCTCCAATTGCTCCCACAACTTGAAGAGCTAGAATTTCCATTAAGCAATTGAATGGCAATTTTTTGTTAATCGGTTACTCTTTTGCCATAGGTTGCCCACCAAGCATCTACAACAAATAAGAGAAAAATAAGAAAAGACATTGAAATTTGAAAGAAAGAAAGAAGAGATATTGAAATTTGAAACAAAGTGAAGCTTACCTCGTATTCTAGTCTTCCCACCCCAAAGAACCATGTCAAAGCTAAATGTTTCAATGCCCACACTATATATCTCCTTTTCTTTAGAAATATCAGAGTGTCCTTGCTGGCTTCACATCATCCTCTCCACACATGAGAAGAATCTACAATAATCTCAACATCGAATAAACAATTACACGAATAAGAGAATGTCAGGTTGAGGTAGAGCCCTATAGCATGAATGGGGCAATGTAGTGTATTGTTCCATCGATCATCAATTAAATTCAATATGAATTATCTTTTTCTATATTCGTCTCCCTCCTTGTCCTCATAATAGGTATATCTAGCTTTGTTTGCCCAAATCCATGGCCTCATACAAGTAGCCAATTGTGAGCTTGTCCCCTTCAACCAAAAACAAATAAAATACGTAGTTTAGTAGCCTGGGAATGTGGAAATAATAGATGGGAAATTATCAATCCCCTACACAATAAGTCTGCCAACTGAAATTAGAACACTTGTTTTGCCTCCTTAACATGATGGAACACGATAAAATTCTCCTTTTCTCTCAAATTGCTACTTCATTTCAAAATGAGTGAAAAAACGGTTTTATAGTCAACCTGTCATTAGTGCAATAATATTTGTTATTGACTCACAATATTTTCTGCTATATTCAAGGTTTGGGGATATTTTCAAAATATCATAGTGTAACAATATTCAAACATAATATCACTGACTTGAAAAAGGTGCAATCTATCGTGATATCGACAATATATTGGCTATATCTGCAACCCTTGTTTACCTCGTTTATTATTCTAAATAAAACATGTTCACTAGTGCACTGAAAAGGCATTTGGTTGTTCTAGTTGACATCAAAAGGCAACGATTCATAAATATCTTCTCTAAGTACTTAAAGGAAGAGGTTACATATTATCTCATGAATCCTTGTTGTACACTATCCAATTTAACAAATTGACGAGAAAGCACATAAATGTGAATATGTAAATACCATACATTGCATTGTATATGTGTTGTATTCTTTGTAGATGGTGCATATTGTGATCTAATCCAAACTACAAGATTCGGATTGTAATCTAGTCCCGGTTAATGTACTGGTGATAAGATATGTTGTGGAATATCTAAATATTGTATTATGAAGGCTTTAGTTAATACAATCATAGAGAGAGATGTGCAACTCTGAGTTTGTTGGTTTTCCCAATTAAGGGTTTCTAGGGTAAATCTTTTATGTATTGTGTGTGTTTTCCATTGATATCTTTTGTTTTAATATTTTGTTAATATATCTTCTCTTGCATAGGTTTATCAAACTCTTCATTTGTTATCAGAGCAAGGTTATTTGTTTCAGGGGGACACTTTTGTTGCTAGGGTTTACCTTATTCCTTGAAGAGCAAGGGTATTTTTTTCTCTTAGATAAACCTAGTCTCTAGTGGGAGCTTTGCGAAGGTGATTTTTGTGTGAAACATAATGGGTAGTACATCAAGCATAGAGAATATTCTGGGAAGCAAGAAGAAACCCTAAAGCATTGGACATAACCCTAGAAGACAAGTCGGCTAAAGGAAATATTTAATATTGAGTTTTTAGCATCCAGAATGAGAAGTCGGCCCAGAAAGCTAAGGAGGAGCAGTATAAATACAGGACGCCAGAGCTCATTTGACACACACAACTCGCAACTGCAGAAATTTAGTTGTGCGCAAGTCTGGAGAGTAGTTGCAGCTGCAGTTACTGCAACTTGTATTTTCGGTTTCAGTCTTGGACTCTCTCTTGATTATGGATTGAACTTTCTGCTTGGTATGCTAACTCTGGAGAGTGATACACTACCTTGATTGGATTTTGGACCTGGGGTTTGCTTCCAGAATTATTCTCTGTCAAGGTTAAGGTGCTCAGGGGTGGCTTCGACCTATGGTTGGGTGACAATATTGCTATATTTTCTATAGTTAAATGAGCACACCTATTATTTTCTAACAGGTTATGGGCCCACACTATCTTCGGACAATCTAACCACCGAAAGATAGATTGGGAGGATTTGCTCAGTTACAGTTGCAATTGCAGTCAAAGCTTTTGCTGCAACAACAAAACCCTAATCCTCTTGTTGAGGCACCTAAGTGAAGAGATTGACCTAATTTCTGGATAGCCTAGTGCGTCCTAACCTAGCGCACCTCCTGGTACTCTCAACAAACTAAGACGTCAAGTTTGAGTTTTTGGTCAAAGTCAAAGGTTGACCAAGTTAAAGCAATCATGACCTACTCTATGAAGTCAGAAAACAAGTTAGAAGGGGCTTCTAACTTCAGAGCATGGAAGACAATAATTGATCTCATCCTTGCCAAGAATAAAGTGTTGGATATCGTGAAAGGAAAGATCGGTGAACCACAATTTGAAGAAGGAAAAGAGAAGGAACCTCAAAACGTTGCAGTTATGGAGAAATTCAAAGACATTGACATCAATGCCATGAGTATCATAGTGGACTCTGTAAAAGACCACCTGATACCCTACATCTCTAATCTTGACTCATCTAAGAAGATGTACGATGCCCTAACTAACCTCTTCTCAGTCAGAAACATTGGACAAGTGATGAGTCTGGAGAATGAGCTCCGTGACATGAAAATGAATGATGATGACAGCGTAACATCATACCTTGTGAGAATCTCTCAGTTAAGAGATCAACTACAAACTATTGAAGAAATCATTTCAGAGAAGGAACTGGTAAATATAGTACTCAATGGTCTTCCGAAGACATGGGATGCATTTGCCGCAAGCATGAACACAAGAAAGGGGTATCCCACATTTGAAGAACTTTGGACTTGCTGCGCACAAGAAGAATCAAGGATTAACGCAAAAGAGAAATCTCAAAAGAAATACGATGATCAAGCTTTCACATCAAAGTTCAAGAGTTTCAGGAATAAGAAGAAGTTTGGCTCAAGGAAGAAACCAAAGCAAGAAAAGGATATGTCAAAGATACAATGCTTCAATTGTCGAAAATATGGTCACTACAGGAACCACTGTCCTGAGTTAAAGAAAAGGAAGGAAACAACCGAAGCAACAGTTGCCGAAGAAAGGGAACCCTCAAAGAAAGTCAAACAGAATGAAATAGACTTCTTCTTCTTCTAAGTCAAGGTAACAATATTCTTCAAAGCTCTTGTATATATCATGTTTAAATAGTTCATGTACATATCATATATATCTATTTCTTAGAAGAAAATATGTTCAAGGGAAACAATACCTATGGAAGAATAAAAGGATAAGGATTGTTATTACGATGACTACAAGTCAAGCAATACACATGAAAAGATGAAGTATGTTGACAATCTTTGGTAACAATTCTCGTGGAAGCTATTATATAAGTAACAACTGCTAGATAAGCCGAAATCAGAAACAAACCTGAAGAGACCCAGAAGAAGTCAAAACAGAGGAAATTAGAAAAAGACTTGTGACACCTTGCAGAAGGCAATAAGAATGCAGACAAAAACGTGGACTATCTTAGATGGAGGGAGATGATTACATAATTCCAAAAGAAGAGCATGCATTCATGCATGAAGCAAGGATTAGGAGGGAGATAATCCTAAATAATCCATTGAGGATTATGAGGGAGATAATCCATTGAGGATTATGAAGTATCTATCCATGGTCCCATTGAAAGTAGCAGCCATGAAAAGCAGCACATGTTCAATTTGACTTTAGAAGAAGTCTTCTTCTAAAAGAGGCCTTGAATTATCCTTGGAATCTTCAGGGCATGGAATCTATAGAAGACTCCATGGACTCAAGAGCTAAAGAGAAACATGAGGAAGAACATGAAGATTCCAAGAAAGAAAGAAAAAGCCAGAACAACCAGTTATCATATCGAGAATCACAAAGACTACCAACTTGGTTTGAACTCACTAAGAAGCAATCGAGCAGAAGAAATGGAAGTTATGATAAAGAACAATGTGAAAAAGACTTATGAATGGAAGCATTCCAAGATTCAAAGGTTCTTCCAGAAGGAAGGAGAAGACTATGACAACAACTTGTTTCAGATATACCTCTTGTAGTATCCATGGATTGGAATTTACATGTAAAAGATTGTTCTTCCCAATAAAGCAAGTGAGAAGGAAGCTTATACCAGAAAGAGACCCATGTATGCAGATATAAGAAGACCTTGTATGGATTCAAACAACTTGATGCAGAGTATCTCATATACAACAGAAGTGTGGTGAAAACTTTCTATGACAGAGATAGTGTATCATAATAGTTACTTAGAAGTCTTGGATGATGGATTGCTAATCCATGGCAAACTCTCATGATGACAATATAAGTGTTACTTGGATATGTTTCAGCGTGAGCCTTGCCACGATGTCATGAGCTAAGCATAAAACATAAGTGTTGAATTCGACCCTGATATATTGTAATGATTAGAGCTATATGAAGCCTTTAGAGAAAACCAATGTTCCATGACAAACCGAAGTACATTGAGATCAAGCATTACATTCTCCGTGATGAAGTCTAGAAAAGAGAAGTGGTTCTCCAATATATCTCCATAGATGAGTAGATAAAAAATATTTTGGTAAATCCTCTATCCAAGATGAAAAAGTTTACGTACTTAAGAAACAAGCTGGGGCTCGTGGAGATGACTTCCTTATTGAAAAAGGAAGAGATTACTCCCAGGTTGGGAGGGAGCATTGATGTGTTATTGATTTATTGACAGTCATTTTTCAGTTTGAAAAATGGTCCAGGATGAGCAGTTCCTTTCTAGTTCGGAAAATGGTTTGAGATTTTTGACGGACATGCGTTTTCTAGTTCGGAAAATGGTCCAAATCGAACAGTCATTTTCGTAATGAAAATGGTTCGATGGATTGCTGATGTCCCATAGACAACGATTCCCCTTGTGTCCAGTGTGGGGGAATGGTCTAGGACAATCATTCTTCTTGGCAGTCACTCTGAGTATTGGTCAAGTAGAATGGTCCGCTTTGTCGGCAAGTCATTCTTTCGAAGTTCACAGCTGTGAGCAGTTTCGAAGGATGGTCCGTTTTGGAGGTTGGTGCAGGACAGTCATTTCCATTAGGAAATGGTCTGGACAATCATTCCCTAGGGAAGACTCGTTCTATCCAGGTTGCACTATGATAAGTGCCGGAGGAATGGCCCAATTAGGTGAATGGTCCAGGTTCAACAATCAGGGACAGGCATTCCCTAAGGCAGACTCATTCTCTCCAGATTGCACTATGACTAGTGCTGGAGGAATGGCCCAGTTAGGTGAATTGTCCAGGCTTAGAAATCAGGGACAACTATTCTTCTATGCTTGAGAAGAATAGTCCAGATAGCCCATGGTTGATGTTTTACATTCTAAGGGCAGATGCTCTTCTAGATCTCACATATGTGAGTGGAAGAATGGCCCAGATGACTTAGTTTATATCATTATATTGTTTTATGCAGGTTGATATCAGAGGATATGATTGCTATGGACACTGCATGTCTCTGGACAGTAGATGTATGCTACTGTGGTGTATGTGTTCCACTGGTTGTGACTATGTGTCACTGATTAAGTAGCCGTGTGCTACTTGGTGTGGTTGTGTACCATTGGATAGTAGTTGTGTCCTACTATGGATAGACACAATTGTGTTCTATTGATTGACATTGTTTTAATTGCCATGTAGACTATCAATAGTGTTGAAAATGATTATCAGCTAGATGGATAATCAGTGTGTTGATGGACAAACATTCTCCAGACGGAAAATGGTCTAGGACATTTATTCTTCTAGGACGTATGTCTGGATTAGAAGAATAGTCCTTGTAGCCCATGGAGTGGCTTCCAACATCTGTTGCATAGTTATTCTTCTAGGACATATGTCTGGATTAGAAGAATGGTTCTTGTATCACTCTTTGGAGTGAGTAACTTACTCAACATCATGCCTGATTACTCAGATGGAGTATGGCTTCGAGAGATGATGCAGTTGATGCTATCAGATGATATTGGTAGTGATGATGGTGCTCGTGATCTAATCATGAGATAGCCTGTATGGCTATGAGTATGCTACAGATTGAATGGTATGTTTGTGCTCAAGACCATTGCTTTCAATACCTCCCTAGCTAGGAGGGAGTGTTGATATTATGGTAGCCCAGGGAGGTATTAATCTCCACGTGTAACCCTGACAAGAATAGAATATTCCGAGAAGCAAGAAGAAACCCTAAAGCATTGGACATAACCCTAGAAGACATGTCAGCTAAAGGAAATATTTAATATAGAGTTTTTATCATCTAGAATGAGAAGTCGACCCAGACAGCGAAGGAGGAGCAATATAAATACACGACGCTAGAGCTCATTTGACACACACAGCTCGCAACTGCAGAAATTTAGTTGTGCGCAAGTTTGGAGAGTAGTTGCAGCTGCAGCCACTACAACTTGTTTTTTCAGTTTCAGTCTTGGACTCCCTCTTGGTTATGGTTTGGACATTCTGTTTGGTATGCTAACTCTGGAGAGTGATATGCTACCTTGATTGGCTTTTGGACCTAGGGTTTGCTTCCAGAATTATTCTTTGTCAAGGTTAAGGTGCTCGGGGGTGGCTCTGGCCTATGGTTGGGTGACAATATTGCTATATTGTCTATGGTTATGGTTAAACAAGCACACCTATTGTTTTCTAACAGTTAATATATCTTCTCTTGCACAGGTTTATCAAACTCTTCATTTGTTATCAGAGCAAGGTTGTTTGTTTCAGGGGGACACTTTTGTTGCTAGGGTTTACCTTATTCCTTGAAGAGCAAGGTTATTTTTTTCTCTTCGATAAACCTAGTCTCTAGTGGGAGCTTTGCGCAGATGATTTTTGTGTGAAACATAATGGGTAGCACTTCAAGCATAGAGATGGAGAAATCCAATGGCTATAGCTTAGAGTTATGAAAGCCAAAGGTGGAAGATCTCGTGGACAAGATCAATGGGTTGTTGTGTCAAGAAAATAACCCATGGTTATGGCTGTACCTTTCAGGTTCAATGTTGTTGAACGTTTCAGGAGAAGTTAGGGGCTTCATATGAGTCAGAGGCCTTGGTAAACAAACAATTTATTCGAAAGAATTTGTACCACCTTAGGATGAATGATGGTGACTCTGTGGTAGTATCTTATTGCGTTTAACATTATGGTAAATTAGTCAGCCTCTGTTATGTTCTTTGCTAGATTCATGGCATAATCTGCTTGTAACCATTGGTGGTGCTAGTAAATCTAAATTAAAGTTTGAGAATGTAATTGCATCCTTGCGATGAGGATAAATGGCACATTATCCATGGAGGCTCCATTCGAGGGTGCCTTGTTTTTGAGAGGCCATCCCTAAGTTAGAAATAACAGAGTTTGGGGACAGATTGAAGTCTAGGAGGAATGAATCTCTCGATAAACATATAATGAAATGCTAGAAATGCAGTAAGTTGGAAAGTAGGACTGATAACTAAAAATATTGATAAAAGTAAAGCATCTGATGAGACTGCTTCTGTGGAAGTGAGAACCTCCATAGCAAGATGGGATATATACTTGGCATGTTCAAGTACACACGTGGATCACGATGCATAGTTTATCGACTCGGGTGCTTATTTTCATATGACTCCTCATAGGGAGCGGTTTTGTGAATATAAAAGGTATAATGGAGGTGATATTTTCTTACGAGATGACTCGACAGCCAAATCATAGGACATGGAAAGGTCACCACATTGCTGAAAGATGGAAGGGTTAAAACATCCCTGAATTCCTAGATATTCTAGGGTTTGCTAGAAGTTTGATATATCATATATGTGAGTAAGATTAGTGATGCAGGTGGGTATACAGTATTTAGAAATGATGGCTGCACGAGGAACAATGGTGTTGGTAAAAGGAGTTTGGATTGGAACACTGTAAAAGATAGATGCAATCAATGTGAATGAATGTAATACTTTTGTTGCTCCTGAGGTGTGAAAAGAAGTAGATAAGCCTCTTACTGCCCTTGAAGAAGATGCTATGGCATCAAAGATTAGGACATATTGGAGAGAAGGGCAGGAATGTAAACCGGTCAAGGTTTGTATTCTTGTAGGCGTAAAGTTAGCTACATGATAGTGTCCCATGATAGAATAAAAGGTAGAGGACATGCCTTATGTTCCCTGTGTGAGTGCTGTTTGAAGTTTGATGTATTCTATGGTCTGTGCTAGAGAAGACTTTGCACATGTAGTGGGAGTTTTTGAGCAGATATATATCAAAACTAGGGAAGAAACATTCGGCCGCTATAAAGAGGGTCTTCAGATATTTGTGGCACTTCAGATTTTGCAATCTGCTATCAAGGAAGATCTGGGCCGCAGAACACTATAGATGTACAGGGTTTTGTTGATGCACACTTCACTGGAGATCTTGATCGTAGAAGATCTATAAGTCGTCGTGTTTAACCTATTTGGCAAATTAATCAGTTGGATGAGCAAGAGGGGGGCTGTAGTTACACTTTCAGTTACAGAAGCTGAGTACATCGCTGCCACTCATGTGAGCATGTAAGCTATATGTTTGCAGAGATTGTGTTCAGCTATTGGTTTTGTACAGAATGTCCCAAGAATAGATTGTGATATTGTTGGAATGCCGCGAGAATAGTATTCAGCACGTGGGAGATTGGTGGATATGTGTTGTATTCTTTGCTGGTAGTTTGAGCATCCAAGCACGACCTATGCAGGGTCCGCTTTTGTGCATTTTAGGACCAATGGTTTCAGTCCATTGTAATGTAATCCTGGTCAAGGGATAAGGGTTAATTGATGCTGCAGAATACCTAAACACTGTATTGTGAACAGCTTAGTTAATACAATGATAGAGAGGGAGGCAGCTCTTAGTTTGCTGGTTTCCCCCAGGGTAAATATCGTGTATTGTGTGTGCAATATTGTTTATGTCTTAAAATTCTGTTAGCATATCTATTCTTACACAGGTTGATCAAAATCTCCACATGGTTCATCAATATTTGATCAGGGGGACCTGCCTTTGTTCCAATTGTATACATAGAATATGCATGTGAAGAAATTTTTATTTCGTTTTTGTATTCTCTCGAAATAAATTTTGTGCATATATTTATTTCTCATAGTTCTGTCAATATGGCTCTCATGTATTGGTAGGAGGATTGAGCATGTACCATGCTTCTGGGTAGGACTTCTGGGAGACATAATTTTGTCTGTTAATATATTATAAAGGTTAACGTAAGCTCTTTTGGAAACTGAGATATTGTGCTGATTGTTTGCATTAAGGTAGAAAATGTGGAAGAAAAGTTCCAGGAGCACTCATGTTTGGGCAACGTTTATGAAAAGTATCTTTATACTGGGTTGCTATGGGCTCATCTTTGATTTCTTTTTCTGTTTGAAAACTTGGATGTTATTTCTCAATAGAGGGCTCTGGAGATGCTGTTAAAACTGTGGTGTAATTTCTGATGATGAGGTTAAAAGTGTTGTGTAATGGGATATCTTTAAAATTTTTATTTTTAAAACTATGTATTTTTGAAGGAAGATTGTTGATTAGTACTTGGTTTATTCAAGTCTAGTTTTGTTACATGCATTGAAGCTGTACTTGCGGGATTTGTCAAAGGATTTGAAAATCTAATTTGCCATTTTGATTCACTGTTTTTCCACACAACTGTTAAAATGATTTTTTTAGCTTCAGAAACTCTAAAATCAATAACTTTAACAATGCATTCTTTCAAATAATTCAAACTGCAAAGTTAGTTATATTCTCTTGGATGATTTTTATTTACCATATCATGGTTCTGAGTTAGCGTCCTTGTTGCTTTAATGTTTTTTACAAGTAACTAGTTTTCCCAATTTAAGTTTGTGGTTCTTTCAAGGAATTATTGAAGGCAATGTCTGTACGGTACTGCAACTCTTTTGTGTCTGTTATGTGGGAGGTCCTTTCTAGGTTGGTAACAGTACTTTTAATCTGTAAATTACTATTATTGTTATGTTTATGACACTGCAACAGTGCAACCAATTGTTTGTACTTTTCTTTGGTCCCTGAAGATTTGGACGAATGTTTTGTCATTTCCAGGCATTTCTTTGACTCTGGGCCTACTTCTTGACATTGCCTAATCTTTGGATGCTACATTTGCTTGCTGACATATACAAATGCTATGAGATCAAAAAGATGTGATTAAACTATCCAAGCTTTTGTTGATATTTATGCTTGCTGGTCAGTACTTTCTGCAGCATAGGTCAAGTCTGGGATCAAAGACTGTATTTTTTCCACTCTTATCATTATCTTACCTTTTGCAATCCTCTTTTTAATATATATATATATATACACGAGGTATGAGAAAGCATGGAATTTTAAATCCTTTTGTGTATGTTTTATAAAAATATATGACTAATATTTGTGCTAATTATCGATAGGCAACTTGGCTGTATATATGCATGTTAATCTAGTTTGCAGCATTATTTATTCCCTATCTTAAAAGGGACTTTGCAAATGCCACCTTTGACAATGATTTTGTATGAACATCATATTGGATAATTGGAGTGTTCTGATTTATTATGAGTCGGTAATCTTGTGTCTTTCTTTGCAGCATGTTTTCATTGCTATGCCTTCTTGTTCATGTGTTCATGATGTTAGAACTGATGAGACTGGCTAATGATGTGCTACACAGGTGCCCCATCTGTGATGTTTGCATTCAATGAGTCTGGATGGCATCGACAGGAACATCGTATTATATCTCTCAGTGATGCATATCATAATTTGTGGAAATCTTTGGACGAGTAAGCTGCTGCTTTTACCTTCCATCTTCAAAATGTTTAATAGAGCAGTATCATGGAATCGAATGGCTTTGTTACAAACCTACCCTATCAATTATTTTCTGAAGAAAAAGTCCGACACCAAAATTCTGAATTCTTTATTATTTCCTGTAGACAATGGATATCATTTTCATTTTCTTTTTTGGTGGACAGAAATCAAACAAGTGTATTATGCCTACCAAACTCCGTATGGAAAATGCTTTCCATTCAACTAATTCTTCAATCCTGTGAGCTCCATGTAGAAATTGCTCTCTGTTTGACTCTTTTCAATATCGCTATTCTTCATACCTTTTTTTGTAGTAAATTACACTTTCATGAAGTGTACAATGTCAGAGAAGCAATCTGAGCTACAATGTTTTTCTATACATATTAATGTCTTGGTATCACTCATTGGTCCTTTAGAGGTCTAGCAATGGATCGGCTGAGAAACAAAATTCGTTACGGGAAATTTTTGGGAGAGGCATGCCTTAGAACACCCAATGCCCATACACTAGCTGAGTTTATGCCATAAAGCAGAGTTGGATAATGGGATGTTACAGGTGAAACACATTTTGCAATGACCATATACGGGCTATTAAATGTGCCTCTTAACACTGTGTGGAATGAGAAAATGTTGGAGCCCCAAGGCATGAGATTGGCACATCCACACCAAAAAGTTGTGGGCCATCAAACCCTACAATCCTACGTTGCATGACATGTGTGCTTTGCAACTCATATTGTTGACAGATGAATGCTATGACCTGAGATTTTAGGAACCTTCTTTCTCAACATCAATGTATGGAACATGGCTGACTCACAACCCAACATTGTGGAATAGTGGGACTCAAAACTTGGGACCACGACCCACAAGGAAACCTTGCAGAACTGCATTCCACCTTGAGGAAATCATAGATATGTAGTTTGACAATGTCAGGAAACAAACTAGGAAGATGGGTTGATTTAATTGAGAAGATACATAGGAAAAGATCCAAGAACAAATTTTACAAAGCCAATGAGTGGGTGAGAAGAAGAAAATGGGATGTTACGGGTGAAACACACTTTGCATTGCCCATATGCGGGCTATTAAATGTGCCTCTTAACACTNTACATTTATGAGGCTATGGATCAGGCAAAGGAGCAAATAAGGGCAACATACAAGGATAGAGTGTCCAAGTATGGGCCTATTTGGGACATCATTGATCGTAGATGAAAATATTAACTCCATTGCCCTATACATGCAGCTGGGTATTTCCTGAACCCAAGGTATAGTTACAGACCACAGCTTGGAGAAGATGTGACTGGGGAGGTTAGAGATGGCTTGATGATTGTCTTGAGCGCATGGTCCCTTCTGAGAGTGATCAATTGGAAATACACCGACAGATCACTTGTTTCACTAGAGCCACAGGTACCTTCGACAAGAACCTATCAAAGATTGCAAGGGATATGGATGAGCCAGGTAACAATTCCAAAGTTTAAACTTTAAAGTTCAAGTGTTAAAATTTTATATACTTTATATTTTATTACTTCAAGGAACTAACTCGACTAACTATGTTTTTTGTAGCAAACTCGTGGGAGTCATTTGGCAGCCATTGTCCTCAATTGCAAAAGTTTGCAGTTAGAGTGTTGAGTAAAACTTGCAGTGCTTCTGGGTGTGAGTGCAATTGGTCTATCTTTGAGAGGATTCACATGAAGAAGAGAAACCGCTTAGAACAGAAACGGTTAAATGATCTAGTCTTCGTGCAGTAGAACCTCTGGCTCAGGCGCAACCAATTGTTGAACAAAAGACCCGATACAGATCCTATTGTGTTGGATGATGTTGATCCAACTTCAGATTGGGTAGCGGAGACTCACTAACCAGAGTTTGATGATGACCATGATTTGGAGATGGAGTTAGCAGGGCAGGCTCAGATGGATGCAGATCCACTATTAGGGCCTCGTGGTCTGATTCCAGTGTCAGACATGGCAGGCCCTAGTGGAACTGCAAGCAGGCGTAGTCGTTGTCGTATACCTCGTGTGCCTCGTCGCGATCGTACTCGTACTACTACAGCTAATGCAGCTTCGGAGTGTGTAGTCACAAATGTCCCTGATGAGTCTGAGGCCGAGTTCGAGTCTGAGGCCGAGTCAGAGTCAGAGTCAGAGTCAGATGATGATGTCGAGGGCGAAGATGCCCATGCCATTTCTACTTCTAGCAGTAGTGATGATTGATTGTTGATCATGTTGATCAATGAGATAGTGACTTGTAGTCTTGACTCTTGCTTGTATGTGTTTTGTTGTTGTGGCGAGGCCATTTCGACTCTAGAGCCTCCTTGATTATGTATATATGTTCCGATCTCTAGATATGCATTGCACTTGGTGCCATTTTGATATATTCATGAGCATACTTTGGATATTTTGTCTCTAATTGTCTCTAATGCTTTGGAAACATGATTTCAAATCTTAAAAATATATTTTTTCGTAAAAATTTAAATATTTTATTTWTTTTWWWWAAAAAACCGGTTCATTGAAACYGATTCGACTRGYTCATTACYGGTTCTGGTTCAGGTTGGACCCTCGACCGRTTCYGGTACYKGTTTTGGTTTTTAAAACTAWGCTYAAAACACTCTTAGCAAAGATGAGTGAAATGAATGAAATGAGAAATAGAATGGGAGAAAAGGGAGTGAAAGAGTGTTTTAACCTCTTACCTAACCCTAGGCTACCTTTCCCTTGCTTCATTTCTCTCAAAAAACAAGAACAAAAACTCTCAATAATCTCCTCACGCGCGTGGGCCTGCTGGAGCGTTTTTTTCTTTGGTAGCGCTCAAGGAGCAAACACTCCATGAGGAGGGAGCATATGCTCCCTCCTCAGGGAGCGTTCGCTCCCTGGACGCTCCTTTAAAAACCAGGGAGCGCATTTTTTGAAGAGGGAGCGGGTTCGATAGGAGGGGGGGGGGGTGCTGCCCCGTAGCCTTGGTTGAGATAAAAAGATTTTTGTATGGATTGTTCACACTTGGTGATTTTTTTTGTTAATTCTCGTTGTCTTGACATTTTGCAAAATCTATTAATGAGTTGTTTGTTGCTTCCCTAGTTCAGGAAATCAAGATCATTAGTCTAAATCTAGTTGGTAGGATAAGAAAAGTGTATTCATGTCAAACAAATAACAATAAAAAGGTCAAAGGCGATGCTAAGTACATCTCTGTCAATACCAAGTAGGATTGCAAGACCCAGTTCTATGAAACAAAACAAAAAAAGAACTAATCTAATATCCAAGGTACAAGACCTTAACATATACAATTGTAATCTTGTTATAAGAATCAACTCATGGATGGGAATACACAACCCTAGGACCGAGAAGAGAATGTCACGCATAACAAAAAAACAGGAAGGGGCCACAACACATTCTCATGTTTATAGTGTCTCATGTTGATGGGGGTGGAAGAACTACCACCAGAACTGCAATATTGATCTATGTGTCTCTCCTAACATTTGAGGTACAAAAAGGGAAGCTCTTGATGAAGGAATCAGTAGAGGAGCTTGGTGGTCGTATATCCTATTGATTGGATGGGATCCCTCACCGTTGATTTTTGGATGGAGTTTTTTGTTTGTTGGCACTAAGTGAATTGACATGTGATCTGAGGCAACAACTTCACATGGGTCTGATTAGCTCCTCAACATCTTACAGATTTGGATGTTGACGTGATAATGTTGTCCATCGATCTCTTGATACTGCTGTATTCTTAGAGCACCAAAAAGAAAGATGTGATCATCACAGTGGTGTTCAACTAAGGCAGTCGCGTGAGGGAGTGTGATCTAAATCCAAGGGACTCTCCCATATATAGAGCAAGACAACGCCGGTCTAAATACTGAAAGAAAGCAAACAGAGAGTTTGGGAGTCTCTAAACAAATAGTAAAATCAACCACAGATTGGATAGTAAATGGAAAATGGCAAAGATGACAAGTCCTATCCGTTTGAAGAATCTAATGTTCAACTTTAACATGAAGCTCATGCAAGCCAACTCGAAACTATCCCAAGAAGATCCTAAGCACATGCATTGAGTCTCAAAGTATATAAGGATGACAAACAATGATGCCATACCTCAACTCCATAAGTTGCTCCGCATAGAAGGCCATCTAAGGATCAAACACCTATGGCTGAGCGATAAAGGTAACCTATATATATTGCACGTAGATGTCCTCTCTAGTAATCCTCTTCAACTCTTGCTTAGTCAGAAAGAGATGACCAAGAGCATCAAGAGGGCACAGAAATGGAGAACACCCATTGTAAACCAACATCTACCAATCAACAATGTTTCCACCCCAGGGAACCCTCTAAGGCTATGACCTTCGAGGAGCAACAAGTAAGATAAGGGTACTATGCTTTTGCAACCATTTGCAATAATGAAATGTAGAAGATAAGGTTAAAGTAGTGGATTGAAAACTTATTAAGGAGAGGTCAAGTGTTACAAATGGTCGTGGTTTTAGTCTCAGATTGATTTAACTCGACGATTGAGGACATGGTAATTGGTTTTTTCGTAGCTCCGATTTGGAATTTTCTAAAGATTTTACCAAAAAATATTCTCTTTTGGGGTTCTTTTCTAGAGGATCGGTGCACTTGTGTTTAACCAACTGACAAACAGACTTTAGGTGTTTGGATGTGTTAGGTTGCACCATGCAGTAAGCACAAGTCAAAAACATTGTCGCAAATGGCCCTACATTACAAGATATAATGCCCTACATGTCAGGATGCTTTGGGCATTGGGCACAGATGATGCATTGTTCAAATGGTACAACATTATAGTTTCAAGCTAAGTTGCTTGAAACGAGGAAACGTTTCTAAGTTTCCGAAACCAGGATAGTACGAAACGTGCCCCCCAAAAATGGAAACGTCGGGGGAAACGACGTATATAAAAAAATTGAAAATATATATATAGTTTTTTTAACGCGTTTCTAGAAATCTCTTTTTGAAATGAGAAAAAGAAAGCTAGAAAATCAATTTTATTCTCGTTGGAGAATATAGAAAATGCAAAAAAAAATATAATTGACTGTTTGGGGGCCCCACGACCCGCTATTTTTTTCTTATTTCGCTTTAGAACGCCCAAAAAGCCGATCGTACAGGCCGATATGGCCGGGAAATGCCATTGGTCGTACCGTACGACATTTCCAAATCGGTAAACGTCGTACGGTATGACTGGCGGCGTTTCCAAATCGGTATGAGTGAAATGGATGAAATGAGAAATAAAATGAGAGAAATGGGAGTGAAAGAGTGTTTTAGCCTCTTACCGAACCCTAGGCTACCTTTCCCTTGCTTCATTTCTCCAAACAAACAAAAAAATCTCAATTTTTACCTCCGCATGTGCGCAAGCTCAGGGAGCCTTTTTTTTTCCAAGGGAGCGTCCAGGGAGCGTTCGCTCCCTGGACACTCCCTTAAAAACCAGGGAGCGCATTTTTCGTTGAGGGAGCGTGCTCCCTAAAAATGCTCTCGAAGGGGTGCGTTCAGGGAGCGCACTCAGGAGCGCGCTCCCTGAACGCTCCCCTTCGGAGCGTGATTCGGTAGCGGGTTCGAGGGGGGAGGGGGCGCTCCTCCACAACCTTGGTTTAAATACCCTAGAAGAGAAGTCGGCCCAGAAGAATAAAGTATAATGAAAAGACACCTTCCTAGAAGAGAAGTCGACTCAGCTAGAAGGACAAGAAGACTATAAATAAGGAGGTGCCTTAGCTCATTTGTTCACTCACTCACACTCTCCCAGCTACACAAAAGCAAGGCGTAAGTTTGGAGGAGGTGATGCAGTAGTTGCCGCTGCACAATTTATTATTGCTTAGTCTTTTGGTATCTCTCTCTTTTGCGCTACTCCTTGAGGAGGTGCGCTACCTTTGTATGGAGCTGTTGCTGCAGCTGGGATTGTATTTCTGGTTAAGCTAGCACTTGTGCTAGGGTTTATTTGATTGGACTTGCTTTGTGAACGAAATCTATCTAAGAAAGGTTGCTGGGGTTTTTCCCCATTTGGGGTTTTCCCAGGATAAATCTTGTCTGTTCTTTTCCATCTCTTGCTTATGTTGCTATTGCTCAGTACAAGATATATATGTTAATTGGTAACGAAGTAAACGAACACTAGTAACACTAATACTCTGTAAATAAAGAAAATCCAACATGGTATCAGAGCTGGTTACCTTCAGAGCAATTTAACCATTGGAAGGAAGATCGGTACAACGACACCTTGCAACACCCTACAACTGCAATACCTTGTCAAGCTCGTTGAGCACTTTCCGAAGGACGTTGGGGATAATTCTTGTACAGAGCAGTGCGCCCTACCCTAGCGCACCCCTTGAACCCTAAACGTACAGTTTGGTGAAGTTTGAAGAATTGAGTTTTTCAAGGGCTAGGGTTTCTACCCGCGAAAAATTTCTACCAATACGAGAGTAGAAGACAGATTAGATGGAGCAAATAACTTCAGATACTGGACCCATTGAGTTCTCCTCATTCTAGAAGGGAATGATCTATTAGATCATGTAATGAAAGATCTTCTAGAACCTGAAGATGAAGAAGCAAAAGCGAAGTTGAAGAATGAGGTCAAGGCCAAGAGGATATTGACAGATTCAATCAAGGATCACCTAATACCCAATGTATAAGAACTGAAGACACCGAAGGAGATGTTTGATGCCCTAACCAAACTTTATGAAAATAAGAATACCAGTCAAAAGCTTACTTTGAGACATCAACTCAGAAACGTGACAATGAAGAAGTCAAATCACTGCTTGGATCAGGTCCCTTGGTATTTTTGCCAAGAGTACAACCCCTGCAAACACCCTCATGCTCTACCTGGAGCTCTGGAATACCTGTAACCATCCTCCTTAATGCTGGCAAAGCCCTGTCATGCAGGTGAGCAAATCTCGGATGCCATAATTCAGATAAACTGATACTGTCAGGTACTGATGCCATACAAAAAACTGTCCTTTAGGCCACATGTAGTAACAGCGCACCTGGCTATCCTCAACATGCCCTCCAGGCTGCTGACTCAGCACTCTTCTTGTAGCTTGACTAGCTACATAGCAGTCCTACAGAGCTGTCCTAGGGCTGCTCCAATTGAGTGCTCTTGCAACCTGTAACAGCTCTCTTTGCTGCCCAAAATTCCACCTTCAAACTGTCCCAAAAGTCATCCCAAAGCTGCTGTTATACACTTGTCATTCCCTTGTAGACTGCTGTGCTAACCTTCTTTAACTGCTGGTTACCAGTCAAGCCTTCAAACTTTCTGCTACAGGTCTGCTGTCCTTCTAGGGTTTATGATTTTCCTCTCTTTGACAGACCGCACCTCACCTAAGCCTTCTTAGACCTCCTGCGGCTGCATTCCTTGGACAGACCACACCCTGACCCAGCAACAGGCTGCCTTCTTTGACTCCTGTAGCTGCCAGCAACGGGCCTACGGCCTCCTCAATCTCTGTGGCTGCCTTTCCTTTCAAGACCGATCTGTCATATGGATTGGAAACTGCCTCAAACAGTCCTAGGGAAGTCCGCCCTTCTCCCCTCAAGATGACCTGCCCAAAACACTAAAGAAAGCCGCAGAAAATGAGGCCTAAAGGCCTCTCTCCATTGCTGATAGAAGACTCCTAAATTGCAGAAAAAAATCAAACCTCTTCTCTGGAGCAAGAACAATAATCGTCCAGTGTGACGGTTAATGAAGAAGTGTCTCATGGTGATCCCTTCTCCTTTAAATCCCAATCTCTAATAACATGTTGAATTTTCAATTTTCAGATCTGATAATTATTTCCTTATGATTTCAAAACAAAATTTTCTGTGGCTGTTATCATAGAATAATTACACACTGAAAATCTCGACCAAAAATATTGCAGCGGAAACAGCAGAATCACAGAAAGATAGCCATGCACAGTAGACACAATATTTATCCTGGGAAACCCAACCTTGGGAGAAAACCCAACAACTTTCCTTAAGAAGAAATCAATCCAATATTAGATCAGCATCAATAGGAAGAAACCCAACAAATAGATAGTTTCGCCCTTGTATGAAGAAGGACACTCAAAGATAGCGAACCAAAGACAAGATAGCGCACCCCCAAAATATCTCCAAAGATGCTCCTTGTAATTTCTCTACTGTGCAACTAACAACTGGCAACTGGGCAAGCGAACTTCAACTGTGACTTGAATCTTGTGCACTTGATGAGGAGAGTTGTGATTGTGTTCAAATGAAATGATCAAGCCTTATTTATACAATTCGAGTCACCTTCAATTTACTTGTGGAGCCGACTTATACTTTTGTCTTCAATATCTTCTTTAATGCTTTCCGAGGTTTTTTCAATGGTTTACTGAGCCTTGTCTTGTCTTCTTTTACTAGAAAAGTTGTCCATGAGCCTTGTTGTTTGATCATCTCCTCATATGCACGTCTAAATAATATAGGGCTTTAATGTTGAGTAGATTCACCGAGAAGCCCCTCATCACAAGAGGTGTCTTGAGCCTATATCTTCAACATTAGACTAGACTTGTAAACAAGTCAAACTTGCCCTATAAAAAATAGATCACTCCATCTTGGAGCAGGCAATGTGAGAGCATCTTGAATCTTTTTCACCCCTGGTCAAATCATCATGGCTAATAGGAGAAAGACTTCCCTTGTTCCATTCACCACTAACCAAATCAGCATGGTCTTGTGAGTGAATATATCATTCTCCCTTGGTCAAATCAACATGACCAATTTGTGAGAATGTCTGCCCGATGTTGCTAATTGGAGAAACATCAACATGAAACAAGCAACGAATCGCTATTGGTCAGAGTAGGAACCAATTTCTCTTAACTATGCTGAGGATGCAACATTCATGAAAGGGTTGGCCTATAGAAAATTCAGACCCCAACCTGGTTTCAAGTCTCAATGAGATTCAACATAGTCTAATGCCCAACCCACATTGCATTTCTTGTTGGAAATTAGTTAGCATCAATGTTGCCAGAGCACGAAGCGAAGCGGGAGCGTTTTTAGGAAGCGAAGCGTCGAGAGTGTCATTTTCAAAAAATCCTCGGAAGCGAAGCGTCCCAGAAGCATCTATTATATATATATATATATAAATTTTTATATATATTGCGTTTATATTAAAAAAACATGCAAAAAGACAAATTAGTTGCAGAATGTATGGAAACATGCATATTTGTACATTGTAACATTAAAATGGCATCCATAGTAGTAAGTAGTAGTACATCAATGATTAATCATTCGAGCATCAACCATCTAGAATCTAGCAATTACAAACTTACAAACCAACATACAAATTTTTAAGCC
>ML781008.1:248897-272537 GCA_009831015.1 Picea engelmannii | reverse complement strand
AGTCTCTCTTCTTGAGGGTTGTTACTCAAGAAGACTGGCCCGCCTCGTCGGACAACGATTTCTCATTGTGGTTAACATGAGGAATGGTCCGTTTCTGAGGTTGATGTAGGGCAGTCTTTTCCCCTTGTGGTTAACAGAGGAAATGGTTCGGACAATCATTCCTTAGGGTTTATACATTCTCTCCAGGGCCCACTTTGATTAGTGTAGGAAGAATGGCCTAGGGTGGGGAATGGTCCAGGCTCAACAATCAGGGACATGCATTCCTTAAGGTTTATACATTCTCTCTAGGGTGCACTTTGATTAGTGTAGGAAGAATGGCCCAGGGTGGGGAATGGTCCAGGTTCACAAAACAAGACAGTTATTCTTCCTTGCTTGAGAAGAATAGTCTAGATATCTCATTGTTCGACTTTGAGGGCAGATATTGTTTTTGATGTCATAGATGTGAGTGAAAGATTGGCCCAAATGATTCATTTTATATCATAACATTGTTTCTGTGGAGGTTGATATCAGATGATTGTTATGAAGACTGTATGACAGTAGATGTATACTACTGTGGTGGATGTGTTCCACTGTTCGTGACTATACGTTACTGATCAAGTACTTGTTTGCTACTTGGTGTGGTTGTGTACCACTGGATTGTAGTTATGTATAGACACAATTGTGTTCTATTTTGTTCCGATTGCCTTGAAGACTATCAAGCAGTTTGGTAAATAATTATCAACCAGATGAATGATGAACATAGATTTTCCTGACAGAAAATGGTTCAGAACATTTACTCTTCTAGATTAGAAGAATGGATCTTGTATCACTCTGTGGAGTGAGCATCATGTCTGATTACTCAGATAAGAGTATGGTTTCGAGAGATGATGCAACTGATGACATTGATGATGATGATGATGATGGTACTCATGATCTAGTCTATACAACTATGTTGATGCTATCGGGTGAATGGTGTGTTTTCGTGCTCAAGACTATTACCTGTAATACCTCCCTAGGTAGGAGGGAGTGTTGATATTATGGTAGCTTCTGGACGTATGAACCTTTATTGTGACCTATGACGAGATTAGAATATTCTGGAAGGAAGCAAAGAAGTAAAGGAAACCCTAGACGAGATGTCCGCTGCAGAAATATAATTAATATGAATTAATTAGTACCGAGAAAGAGAAGTCGGCCCAAGCAAGCCTACCAGATTACTATAAATACTGGGCGCCAGTTTCTCATTATTCACATTCTCAGAATTGCAGAGAGCCAGTTGTGCGCACTGCAGTTGGCAGTTTTGTGCGCAAGTTTCTAGGGAAGGTGTTGCGCCAGTTTCTGGGTGGGACTATCTGATCAACTTTGGTTTCTATTCTTGCTTGGTGCATTAGCCTTGCTTGGCTATTGGTTGCTACCAATATTCTTCTCTGTCAAGGTCAAGGTGCTCGGAGGGTGGCTTCGGCCTATGGTTGGGTGACAAGGGTATTGTCAATGGTAAAATGAGCACAATCTTTCATATTCTAACAACATCATCCCTGCCCATCAAGGCATCACACCTCGCCTCCTCAAATGAACTGGAAGGCTCACAAATGGAAGTAGATAAGGAAATATGGTAAGCATATCACTTAGGAGGTATCCTCACCCTCATTGAAGATTTGAGCGCTTTTACAATCTCATGTGCATCCTGCAATGTTTGAGTAAGCCATGATGGCTTCCTGTGGGTTTTAGAGGGTAATGGAGCAAGTCTTCAATTTATTGATTTTTTCTTTTGTTATATTCTATGTTTCAAAATATATAGAGACTATACTAAGAAAAAACTGCAAGTCTGAAACTACAAACAATTGAAATTTAATCCCCGAAAACAATCTATGTAGAAACATTTAGTATGACACCTTTAAAATCAACTGCTTAGGAGTGGAAACTGTTGATATTATGGTAGCTGCGGGAGGTACTTACCTCCACGTGTAAACCTAATGAAAATAGAATATTCTGGGAAGCAAGAAGAAACCCTAATGAGTTGGCTAATAAGCCTAGAAGTCAAGTCGGCTCAAGAGGATAATTTGTATTAGGTTATTAGCCTCCAAGAGAAGAAATTGGCCAGAAGAAATATTATATACTAAGTAAATAGGCACCCAGAATGAGACGTCGGCCCAGGCAATTAGCCAAAATTAGTATAAATAGAGGAGGCCAGTCTTCAATCTGGCAAGGATTCTCAGAACTACAGAGCTCACTTGTGCGCACTGCAATTAGCCAGTTTGTGCGCAAGTTTGGAGGAGAAGCTGTTGTTGCAGCTGCTGCAGGTAGCAGATTACATCTTGGCTTGGACTATCTCTTGGCTATGGTTTGGACTATCTGATCAGCTCTTGTTTGGTGTGCTATCCTTGGAGAAAGGTGCGCTACCCTTTGTTTAGCTATCTAGCCAAGGGTTTGCTCGGAGGGTGGGTTCGGCCTATGGTTGGGTGACAATAGTGATATTGTCTATGGTAAAAAGAGCACATCCATCATATTCTAACAGGTTATGGGCCCACACCTCCTTCATTCAGTCTAACCATTGAAGGGAGCATAACCATAAGGATATTAAGCTTGTTGAAGAACTGTCGCTAGGGTTTCTAGCAGGAGCAGTCACCAAAGCACTGCCGCTAAGGTTACTAGTAGGTGCAGTTGCAAAAACCCTAACCCTCTCGTTGAGGCACCTTAAGTGAAGGGATTGACCTAATTTCTAGATAGACTAGTGCACCCTAGCTTAGTGCATCTCTTGGTACTCTCAGCAAGCTAAGACGTCAAGTTTGAGTTTTTGGTCAAATCTAGGGTTGACCAAGTCAAAGTAGCCATGACTTACTCTATGAAGTCATAAAACAAGTTAGATGGAGCTTTTAACTCCAGAGCATGGAAGACAAGGATTGACCTCATCCTTGCCAAGAATAAAGTGCTAGATATCGTGAAAGGAAAGATTGTGGAACTAGAGTTTGAAGAAGGAAAAGAGAAAGAACCGCAGAACTTTGCAGTTATGGAGAAGTTTAAAGACGATGATATCAATGCCATGAGTATTATAGTGGACTCTATAAAAGACCACTTGATACCCTACATCTCCCATCTTGACTCATCAAAGAAGATGTACGATGCCCTAACAAACTTTTTCTCAGTGAGAAACATTGGACAAGTAATGAGTCTGAAGAATGAGCTCCGTAACATGAATATGAATGATGATGACAACATAACATCATACTTTGTGAAAATATCTCAGTTAAGAGATCAACTACAAGCTATTGAAGAGATCATTTCAAAGAAGGAATTGGTAAACCTAGTAGTCAATGGTCTTCCCAAGACGTGGGATGCATTTGCCGCAAGCATGAACACAAATAAGGAGTATTCTATATTTGAAGAACTTCGGACTTGCTGTGCTAAAGAAGAATCAAGGATCAATGCAAAAGAGAAACCCCAAAATAAGTACGATGATCAAGCTTTCACAACAAGGTTCAAGGATTTCAGGAACAAAAAGAAGTTTGGCTCCAGGAAGAAAACAAATCAAGAGAAAGATATGTCAAGGATACAATGCTTCAATTGTCAAAAGTATGGTCACTACAAGAATCATTGTCCCGAGTTAAAGAAAAGGAAGGAAACACACGAAGCATTCGTTGCCGAAGAAAGAGAACCCTCAAAGAAAGCCAAGCAGGACAAAACAAACTTCTTCTTCTAAGACAAGGTAACAATACTCTTTATAGTTCTTGTACATACCATGTTTTCGGTACATATCTTGCATATCTATTTTTTAGAAGATAATATGTTCAAAGAGAAACTATGCTTATGGAAGAACAACAAGATAAGGACTGCTATCACTATGACTATAAGACAAGCTGCAAGATAAGYCRAAATMARAAAGAAACYTAGAAGAAGTAAAGAYARAAAGAAGTCADCARTCAAGAGGAAATTGGAAAAAGATTTSTAACACYTTGCAGAAGGCAATAAGGATGCAGACRGAAGCGTGGACTCTCCYAGATGGAGGGAGYYRATTATATATTACCAAAARAAGAGCAYGCATTCATACATGAAGCAAGGATTAGGAGGGAGCTAATCCTATGATCCATTAAAGGTGATWAAGTATATATCCATGGTAGTAGCCATGAAAARCAGTACGTGTTCAGTTTGACCTTAGAAGAAGTCTTCTTCGAAAAGAAGCCTTAAAGCATCCCTGGTTATCCATCCACATCCATGATCCTACTATGAAAGGAAGAAGCTGGAATCTTCAGAGCATGGAATCTATAGAAAACTCCATGGACCCAAGATCTAAAGAGAAACACGAGGAAGAACATGAAGATTCCAATAAAGAAAGAAAAGCCAGAACAACCAGTCATTGTATCGAGAATCACAAGATTACCAGCTTGATATGAATTCACTAAAAGCAATCAAGCAGAGGTACTGAAAGTTGTGATGAAGAACAATGTATGAAAGACTTATGAATGTAAGCATTGCGAGATCCAGAACTAGAGGTTATCCCAGATGGAGGGAGAAGACTATGATGATTACTTGTTCCAGTAAACTAGATATATCTCTATATGAGCCATTATATCATCCACAATATCCATAGGTTGGAATTGACATCAGATGAATGCAAAGACTGTTCTCCAGAATAATTGAACAAAGAGTGTATGTAGAGCAACCTCAATGCTTTGAGGTATACCAGAAAGAGACCCTTGTACGCAGATGGAAGAAGACAACTTGGTGGAGAACCTACAATGCACAACAAAAGCGTGGTGAAGACTTTCTATAACAGAGATATTGTATTTGAATGATTACTCGGAAAATCAGGATGATGGATTGCCAATCCATGACAAAGATCTCATGATGACAGAAGAAGTGCCACATGGATATGTTCCAGTTTGAGCCTTGCGACGATGTTATGAGCTAATGGGGAACAAAAGAGGAATCCAATAATAACACACTATATTGATCAGAGCTATATGAAGCCTTCAGAGAAAACCAGTGTTCTAGAAAGACCAAAGTACTTTGAGATCAAGCATTACATTCTCCATGACAACGTCTAGAAAAGAGAAGTGGTTCTCCAATATATATATCTCCACAGATGAGCAGATAAGTAGACATTTTGGTAAAGCCTCTGTCCAAGATGAAAGAGTTTGCGTACTCAAGCTAGAGCTCGTGGAGACGACTTCCCTATTGAAAAAGGAAGAGATGACTCCCAGGTTGGCAGGGAGCATTGATGTGTTATTGATTTATGGACAATCATTTTTCAGTTCGAAAAATGGTCCAGGATGAGCAGTTCCTTTCCAGTTCGTAAAGTGTTTTGAGATTTCTGACAGATAGGCATTTTCTAGTTCGGAAAATGGTCAAGATCGAACAGTCATTTTTGTAATGAAAATGGTTTGATGGTTTGCTGATGTACCATAGACAACGATTTCCCATTGTGGTTGACATGGGGAATGGTCTAGGACAATCTATTTCCTGATGGTTAATCAAGATGTTTGGTCTGCTTCGCCGGACAGTCATTCTTTCGAAGCTCATAGTTGTGAGCAGTTTTGAAGAATGGTCCGTTTTGGAGGTTGGTGTAGGACAGTCCTTTCCTTAGGAAATGGTCCAGACAGTCATTCCCTAAGGCAGATTCATTCTCTCTAGGTTGCACTTTGTTTAGTGCCGGAAGAATCGCTTAGATAGGTGAATGGTCCAGGTTCAACAATCAAGACAAGCATTCCTTAGGGCAGACTCATTCTCTCCAGGTTATACTTTGTTTAGTGTCGGAGGAATGGCCTAGGGTGGGGAATGGTCCAGGCTCAGAAATCAGGACAGTTATTCTTCCTTGCTTGAGAAGAATAGTACAGATAGCTCATCATTGATGTTTGACCTTTTGAGGGCAGATGCTCTTCCAGATCTCACAGATGTGAGTGGAAGAATGGCCCAGATGATTCAGTTTATATTACAACATTGTTTCTGTGCAGGCTGATATCAGATGATTGTTATGAAGACTGTATGTCTCTAGACAGTAGATGTATACTACTGTGGTGGATGTGTTCCACTGTTTGTGACTATACATCACTGATTAAGTACCTGTGTGCTACTTGGTCTGGTAGTGTACCACTGGATTGTAGTTGTGTACTACTATGGATAGACACAGTTGTGTTCTATTGAATGATATTGTTCCTATTGCCTCGAAGACTATCAACAGTGTTGGAAATGATTATCAGCTAGATGGATGATCAATGGACAGAGATTTCCCAGACGAAAAATGGTTCAGGACATTTATTCTTCTAGGACATATGTTCGGATTAGAATAATGGCTCTTGTGTCACTCTGTGGAGTGAGTGACTTATCCAACATCATGTCTAATTACTCAGATGGAGTATGGTTTCGAGAGATGATGCAGTTGATGACACTGATGGTGATGATGGTGCTCATGATCTAGTCATGAGATACCTCCCTAGCTAGGAGGGAGTGTTGATATTATGGTAGCTGCGGGAGGTATTTACGTCCACATGTAAACCTAACGAGAATAGAATATTCCAGGAAGCAAGAAGAAACCCTAATGAATTGGCTAATAACCCTAGAAGACAAGTCGGCTCAAGAGGATAATTTGTATTAGGTTATTAGCCTCCAAGAGAAGAAGTCGGCTAGAAGAAATATTATATACTAAGTAAATAGGCACCCAGTATAAGAAGTCGGCCCAGGTAGTTAGCTAGAATTAGTATAAATACAGGAGGCCAGTCTTCATTCTGGCAGGCATTCTCAGAATTGTAGAGCTCACTTGTGCGCACTGCAGTTAGCCAGTTTGTGCGCAAGTTTGGAGGAGAAGCTGCCGTTGCAGCTGCTGCAACTAGCATATTACGTTTTGGCTTGGACTATCTCTTGGTTATGGTTTGGACTATCTGATCAACTCTTGTTTGGTGCGCTATCCTTGGAGAAAGGTGCGCTACCCTTTGTTTGGCTATCTAGCCTAGGGTTTTCTTCCAGAGTGATTCTCTGTCAAAGTTAAGGTGCACGGAGGGTGGCTTCGGCCGATGGTATGGTGACAATAGTGATATTGTCTATGGTAAAACGAGCACATCCATCATATTCTAACATAAACAAAATGAAGAAACTTTCTGGCTATTGGAAAAATATGGAGTGCATAATGAATCATAAAGTTTTATGCAAAGTTTTCGTGTTTCACCCAAGTTTCATTTCTATTTTTTGATGTTTTGATTTTTTAGATACTTAGTATATCTGATGCACCTCAATGTCACTTGTATATTTGATGCACCTCGATTTCATCGCTGTGTTTTTTTGGAATTTGGGTCAGTAGATCTCCTCTCTTCTCCGTTGGATGAGTTTACGCTAATGATATTTAGCTCTATAAGAAGAAAAGTAATGTGAGTAAGGATTGTGTACAAAAGTTTTTCAATTGGGAGATTTCCTCTTTTTACCAAAATACATGTTCTTAGGAATGAGATGAATCAAAGGTGCAACGTCTAGCCTCCATCAACAAAGGAATGAGATGAGTCAAAGGTGCAACATCTATCCTCCAAGTGGATAGATCCACAACCAGCTCCTCAAAATAGGCAATGAAAACCTCCTAGATCTCCCCCATGGCGTATGTGCAACTCACCAAGGTGAAATGTCCCAACAAGCAATGAATAGAAGTTGCGAAGAGTGGATGACCTCAAATAGATGCATAAAATATGGGCCATGTGGCCTTAAGAGCTACGACGCTCTTCACCATAGGCATATATCAATACTAATATCTTCAAATAACCAAGACGATCAAGCCAAAAAGGTGCGGTGTTCCTCAAATGAGAAGTCAAAAGGTGCAAGAATTTTGTCGTGACAGATTTAGAAAGTACGATAACCGCTTCAATTTTTGTTGCAATTTCTATTATGACCACATTTTGGAAATGTTGCGGTCACTCTGACTTGGCGGAAATCTAGGCGCTTTGTTATAAGATAACTTCTTCTAAAGCTAGGCTGTCCTCAAAATGTTGAATGAACCTTAGATATAGGGTTTGAAACCTCTTAGATCTTCTCCAATATGGGACATCTTCAACTATGAGAGCAAGCAACATTGCTCAAGATAGATGGCTCCTTAAAATAGGGCATGAGAGCATGAAGAACCTCCTAAAGAGACTTGTGGCATCTCCCAAGGTGAGACATACCATCGACAAGCGTGATAAAATGTGCAAAGTAAGCTCAAAAATGGATGTCATCCTGAAATCAAGCAAGTGTATCCATGATGCAAGGCCTCAACATGTGCAATGTGAACAACACTGGACCATCTCCATGAAAAGAAGGGACACGATGAAAAGAAGAGACAACCCCCTTTAATATGCCTCAACATGTGTGCAGAATAATCCTCAAAATGGCACTTGTGGACCAATAAAGCATGAGGAGTAGGGGATTCAAGTAAGAGTAAGTAAAACACTGCCATCAACCCATCTGCCAAGTGATCAAGAGCGCCACCAACTCATCAAGGCGAAGGACAACCTCATCAAAACATGCATAAGTGAAGATAAGTGTGGATGTGCCTACAAATGTGGCCTAGAAAGGAGTGCGCTCAAGGTGATGTCATGCTCCATGCTACAATAAATCCAGATTCCATCCACATGTGAATATCATCCATTAGAGCTAGGGCGTTGGAGGAATGGAGCCCTAACTATGCCCATGTTAATCCATGTGTAACCAAATGATCGAGCCAAAGTGCAGGGCCATTTCATTAGGGGATCCATATATCCTCATATCTAATCATCTAGCAAGGAGTGGGGACTAGAACATCGCATGATCAATTGTAATGCTATCTCCCTTTGATAGGCAAGTATACCAAGCAAAACACCATCAAATTAAGCAAAATGTTGTGCTTAATTTGTTGGGCATGTGGATGAGGATATTTGGTTGAAGTTGGATAATGGATCAATGGCTTGGGAAATTGTGTGAGTTTCCTTGTTGCACATTGGTGGTCGACTTCTATGCCCTAGTCTCGTGTTATCACCGTCCAACGAAAAGGGGTACTATTGGGGGCCCTCACAAACGTTCCATTCCATACCGCACCATACTTAACAGTTTCCATCCTAGAGCCTCTCATACTGCACTATACTTTGGTAATGGGTCATGGTATATTCTCTTATGAGAAGAAGGGGCTAAAGGCCATGAGGTTGATGCAACTACTCTATATATATGCTATGCTATAAATGATAAAGGCCACATAAAAGCCACATGCCAACTTGAGCTCTACCCTCACTAATGGTACTCACCCTTATCTTGATGCGAATGAATGCACAATTATAAAGAATTATAGCCCAACAAAAATGAAGGAATAAGCTTGAAACTTGTAAAGGGGACTTTCAAATAATACCTAAGGTATCAAAAGGAAATTAAGGGGTTCAGAATGCAAAAAGTACTGAGGAAAGTGTATCTCAATCAACAAGTGCTCCCTCTACAAAGGTGCTTGTAGAAATGGATTTAATGACACCATAAGCCATGAAGTAAGCCCTAATTCATATCACTATCACATTTACTCTTGAAGGGTTTCATTATTTCCTGCTTCCCTCAGGACCTATCCCTCTACCTGGGTCTTTTATTTCCTATCTAGGTTGGCACACCTAATAGGGTTGGATGAAGGCCCTCCCATATTTAAACTTGCCAACTCACATGAGGTCCGAGGCTGGTGTGATGCTTGAAGGGGATACTAAGGTGGATTCTTTACTTGGATTATATCTTATGTAACAACTTTCTTTGTATGTTTTAAGGACTAACATCTCTTATGAACATTGGTTTACCTTGTCTTATACTTTGGTTTGTTTTGGATGGCCCTGAAATGGTTCTTTGAAGGACATTCTAGGCTTGTACCGAGGACGTTTTGCCTTTATTGCAGTTCTTTGGCACGTGTGATGCAGAGCAGTGAGTCACCCAATGATTCACCACCTTCAGACATCGGCTCTCACATCCTTGGGACCTTGGATGATGGACAAGTGGGCTTGGTTTCAACATTTTTGACCATGACGACACACAACTGGGCTATGTTGCCGCCTTTATACAAACTTGGGTGACATGGAAGAAATCTTCAATCCACTTGGTGTGTCCTTGGGGGCAAGTCTCGAGTCAAGGTGTTGTCACCTGATCCTTGACTCCTCCATTTAGCCCAACTCCTAGCTAAGCGAAGTGGGGTAGTCCCTAAAGAAAAATACTAAGGGTCAAAACTAAATCTAAGCAAATGATATTTTAGGAGTTTATTGCAAAAGACAATACACAAGATAAAGTTTATACTATCATCATATATTATTCAATTACCACAAACTGCTTATGAAAGAGATATTACTTGCATAAAAATAATTAGATGAATACAAATACTTGCAAGTAAATAACCATAAGCAAAAACGATACTTCAAGATAAGACAAATAGAGCTTTGCAAGAATAAATACCTTGAAGCAAATGGCTTCTTAAAATAAAAAAGATTGAGACTAGTGCCAATATTGAGATTGTGTAATGCTGTTGAAAAATGTAGATTGCCTTGTGAAAGTCCTTGTTTTTAGAGTTTTATTTTAAGTCTCGAGTGATTATTATTATGAAATTGCTTGTATGAAATTGTGTTACAAGAAAGCAAATCTAAACTAGGATGTGGCCTCTCAAGAGACTATCCCTTCAGTATGGAAATTTGGGAAGAGTTTGTCGAAACCTAATGGCTTCACCAACAAACTCACTAAAGGTGCTGGATCTCCAACACAGAGGGGAACAAACTCGAGGTATTCCACATGACTTCACACACTCCCTTTAGGCGGTTTTCCACACCAAACAATAGTTTCCTTCAAGATTGTCCTAGTTATTCTACTCCACACTAACCAGCCCGGTTCTGCACGAAACTTACTTCCAAAAGATCGAGGCTAAGCTCGCAATTGCAAGGGTCAGGAACATACATCGGGAGCTGAGGGGAAAGTTTATTTCAAAAAATAGAGACTGAAATAAATTGCAGAATGTAATTTGCAAAAAAGTAATAGAGACTGTAATTTGCAGAAAAGGAAATTTAATCTAAGGATTGTACTTACTTTTTACTTTTACTTTACTCTGTGAAATTGCAAAACTTAAAGAAAGAAAGCAAGACTACGAAAAGAGACACCAAACCAGAACATTGGTCCCCCTAATGGGGAAAAGACAATGGGTGCTTTCAGGAGCCAACCCTTTTATTTATTTCGGTTACAATGCTCTTTCCTTTTGGAAGATTTTTGCTTTTTGGGATGCTTGTGATCCTTAATAAAAGAGGATCTACAAGCTTACAAGTTTCAAAAAATTATTATGGATGAAGGGAGGTTGCTCTCGGGGGTCCCGGATGGTCCAAATCTTCAAAATTTGGGCATAGCTTCCTCATATCTGTTCTTCAAACCTGCGAAAACAACAGCTTAATTGGGGCAAAGGTGCCCAAAAAGCCACTGGAAGTCTTTGCAAAAAGGGTGTTAGTTTACAATGAAAAATTTGCAAAACTTTATAAGTAAAACTTATGCTAAAACTTGTAATTTTTTGGATTTATGGGCTGCCTTTTCGGACAGCAAATGAAAGCAGCACTTTAATCTTGCCAAATAAATGAAATGAAACCCAAACAATCCCACCCCTTCAAGCCTTTAGAAATTGAAGAAAGAAACTATCAATAAAGGAGCTTTTCTTAACTAGATCTAGCTTTAGATAGATGAAGTATTGCCTAGATCTAGATACTTTGCAAGCAAAATGGAAACGAAGTTTAAACTTTAGATTCAAATCTAGCTTCTTATGCTTTCATAAAGGAAGTAACCAAATAACTTTTGAAGAATGTGAGAGGGAGAAAGGAAGAAAGTCTTTCTTCCAAGAATTGAAGATATGGGCTATGGAGTCCTCAATGAAGAGTAGAGGGAGCTTTACTCTTTGATGATCCTGGACAATTGACAGTTGAAGCTACAACCATTCAATCCTCCAAGCCCGAAGAACCTGTAAAAATGCACTTCAACCCTGCAAACACTATTTAAGAAGGTCTCCTACATAAAATAGAAACTCGGATTTGCATGTTAGTTTAACCAAAAAGGGGAGACATGCAATATAAAAGTTTGCGAATTATAGGAAGAGAAATGAGATATAATCTAGTCAGACAAACCTCACTCTACTGTATGACAACATACTTTCAAAGCCTTTGCAATAGATATACAAAATTGAAGCAAATTACAGATTACCTCACAACCATAGCATAAGATTCAAGCATCCACACATAGCATCAACACAGATGGACCTCCTGCTAGCACAAATTTTTACCCTCCAATTCTGAGCTGATATTTGTGTTAGGACAACAGTAAAATCTTAGCTAATTAAAGGAGTAAGGCCCCAATTGTCACTGATCAAATCCCTCTCCGTTTGGGGTAGTGCTTGCTAGCCTCTGGGGGAGTCCCTAGACACAATGAAGTGCCTTGCTGCTGTCTTTAAGTCTGATTTCTGCATATAAAACCTACAAAACAACAAGCTTTTCGTCTTGGACAGCGTGTAAAAGCAGTCGATGAGGAAAAGCAATATTCTATGCTTGGAGGGAACCTGCAGGGTTAACACAATGATAATAGACTGGAAAGAAGAAGAAACCTTTTCAAAAAGATCAGAATTGACCATCATGAACAGTTCAGAAAATGACATCAGATCACAAATTTACCATAATACTGCCAAGAAATGTTGGCAAATATTTAACAGACAACGAATGCTTGTCATTGATGGCAAGTACAACAGTGAAGATGGCATGAGTACAGGAAGTTTGTAATCAGATATTATTTTTGGGATTAACTGCGTAGTGTAAGTAATCAGATATAGATTAATGACTTACACTACGCAGTTAATCCCAAAAATAATATCTAATATCTTGCACTGCGGAAGCCCCTATATACTTAAGTTTGTAATCGACAGGCAAACAGAAGATAAGTTTAGGAAGGTCGAATGATCGAAGGCGAATGATCGAAGGCAGCGAATGATCGAAGGCAACGCAACATTGATCGAGTAATCGAAGACTCGTAAAGTTTGAGAAGAATCTCTGATCGTTGAAGAGGAGGACAGATCTCAGTCGTTAGATCCAAGCGCGGGATCCGACCATCGTTGGATCAAGAAGAACCTACACGTCCTTTAAGGTACAAGGAGAAGCGGGCGTAATCGCGATATGCAAAATCGCGATGTAATCTGAGCCGTTAGATCAAGGTTTGAATCTGGACTGTTGATTCCAGTCTATGTCGGAGTTTCGGGGATCGAGAGTTGCAGATGTCAAAGTTTCTTAACATCAGGAATCCCGATATTGCGATATGCGAAATCGCGATTTAATCTGAGCCGTCAGATTAAGGTTGAATCTGGACCGTTGATTCCAGTCAATGTCGGAGTTTCGAGGATCGAGAGTTGGAGATGTCAAAGTTTGTTAACATCAGGAATCCCGATATCGCGATATGCGAAATCGCGATTTAATCACAGCCATTGAATCGAGATCAGATCTGGACTGTTGATCCGACCCCATGTCGGAGTTCCGTGAATTGAGACTTTGAAGTGACAAAAACACTGAACATCAAGGATGTCGAAATCGCGATTTAATCGCAGCCGTTGAAAAGAGATCAGATCTGGACCGTTGATCTAACTCCATATCGGAGTTTCACAAATCGCGACATGGAGAGGCAAAGAACCCAATGCAACGAGAATGCCAAAATTGTGATTCAATCGTAGCCATTGAATCAAGATCGCATTTGGACCATCGAATCATAGGACATGTGGCAAGTGATCAAAATTTCGCTGACTTGGGGTCAACGAAGCATAATGTAGAAAATCACGAAATGAGAAATCGCGAAAGCGTTTTTTTTTGCATAGGTGCTTGGTTATGACCATAGTCATATTGGGGAAGGAGCTAGTGCAGAAAAGTCCTATATCGGGACTTCGGAGATCGCGAAATGAAGTGTCGAGACACTCAGCACAGGATTGCTCAAATGTCGAAACCCGATTTAGAGGCAATGTCAATAAAGTTCATCCAACGACGCAGATAAATGGGGAATATGATCGAAGGGTTACTGTTCTCTCTCAGAGTTAACTCTTCAGTTAGAAATCTGTTAGTGAAACAGACTCATGATCGCCAATCAGTTGGCGTTTCAGTTGCTTGGACAATTGTCTTTCATTTTCCGAAGAGAATGCGAAGTGGAACCGTCGTGGAGGTGTGTATAAAAGAAAATGAGACAGACTGTGTAGTGTTGGTTGTTCTGTATGAAAAACGAATGAAACTGTGAGACAGGAAAAATTGTAGAATGTGCAGGGGGAGATGGAGAAGATGCACAGTGTGAGATGAAATGCAGAGCAGAATAACATAAAACTTGAAGCTGAACAGAATGATAGAAGAAGTTGATGCAGAGCAGACCTGCTGAACAGACAGAGAAAGAAAAGAACTGCAGAACAGTCAGAAGATGACCAGATGTACAGAACAAAGAAAGATTGGTAAGAATTGATGTATCTGTGTAGTTGAATGTTTATATGTTCATTTATGTTCTAGGGAGGTTGGGAGGTGCTCAGGAGGACTGTTGTCCTCAGAGGTTCAAGTAGCAGCTTGAACACAGGAAGTTGTAGCTTCCATCTGGTTGCAGCCAGAGAAACCGGGGTGGCAGGGTGGTGCAAGGGAGAACAAGTGTTCTCTGTTATACAGGTTGGAGCCTGTGTAACTGGAAGTTGGTGCTTCCATCCAATTGGTGCTGGAACATATAGGGAGTTGGTGCTTCCTTCTAGTGAGTGCTAGAGAAACCAGGGAGTTGGTGCTTCCTTCTAGTGGGTGCTAGAGAAACTAGAGAGTTGGTGCTCTCAAACAAGTTGCAGTTTGTAAAACATAGGTAGTAGCCTCACATTGAGTTGGTGCTCAATTAAAGATGATGTACAGAATTTAAAAGACTGCCTATCATTTTGAAGAGGAAGAGGTTTTCTCCCTTTATGGGTTTCCTCGTGAAAATCTGTCTCTGTGTATACCTTAAGTGTGACTGATGCTTTTTACTTTTACTGTCCATATGCTGTATAATGTTGATGATCACTTGAAGAAAGATTAAGAATATTTTAATAGAGTTAATATTGTTTAAGCTCAAGGACAACTGATTCACCCCCCCCTCTCAGTTGTATTAGTAATTTCAACAAGAAAGAGGTTTGAAGACAAACACACACTTCTTTGTTGATGAAGCTTACAAAAGGACTGTTTGCGCCACACTTGACAAACCTACAACCGATACAATGACTACTTTGATCAAAGAGGAGCCACTAGACTAGAGAACAAGAGAAAAGAGAATGAGAGAGACACTATGCTGCTACTGCAATGATCCGACCAAGAAACTTTGTGAAGCATTCAATATATAACCACCACCACATGTCATTGTCTAAAAATAGACACTACTAAAAATAGAAATTCGTACGAATACCCTTGACTTCATACTCATTGTTCTTGTCATTTCGCCAGGGATCCGAATATGTGATCAAAACTGACATGCAAGCCCTGATGTTCAACCTGTTAAAAATAGTAAAATGGGCCACATCATCCTGAAAAAGTTCCCAAAGACTCTAGATGTCTCAAGCACAATACTGTTCTCTCATAATCTGAATCTGGGGCCTAGAGCAAAACCTGCTAAAAATAGAAATTTCCTGCACGTTGCCTGGAAGTGTCATCGGTCCTAGAATCATGCAAGGACTCATACTGTATGCTCAGGACTGCTCTAGGATGTTAAGAGACCCACTCAAATCGTGTCTCCTAAAAATTAGCATCACCTGCTGCATGTATACATCTCTCTCAAAATGCATGGAAACAAAGTCAACTCTATCTTTGAACCAAACAACCATGTACCGATCATATACCTGTATTGTGTCTGAACAACTGTTATCGGAAGCTTACCCCCCCGCTTCGAAGCCCCGAAGCTCGAGCTGAAGCACGCTTCCTGCCATTTCCGAAGCGTCCCCCTCCGAAGCACACTTCACATGTGCTTTCGAGGAAGGCCCTTACGCTTCCAAGGGGGAATGAGGTGTTTTGGTGTGCAACTGAGTGTTATTTTGCCTTACTAGTGCTATTTAAAGAGGTCCCCACCCCCTTCATTTCACCCATCCTAGTAATTAATGGTAATGTTAAGTAAAAGTGAAATTCTCCTTTATCTTTCATTTTCATCCTTTTACTTAAATTTTTAACATTACCATTAATTGTTTTAGAATGTTTGAGAGTGGTTCCAACCTCATTGGGCTTCATATGGAGAAAGTAGAATTTTAGGTCCCATTCAAAATTCAATAGACTTAACAGTTTGCAGGATTTCAAGAATGGCAAGATTGCAATGTTTCCACTAGATTCTATCATGTATGAGGGTATGGAATTGACATTTAATCAAGAGAACCAAGCCCTTTATGTACCTCGATGTTGGTGGCATTGATTGTTAAACTCTTTTGTCACGACCCCGGTAAAAATGTACCCTTCACTCAAGTATAAACTCTTATGTTGAACTCTTCTCTTTGTCGTAATGTTAGGTGACTTAGTGGTGTATGTGCACACCAACCTCCGTCTTATATACAAGCAAAGAGAAGAGTGGTTGAAGGGAAAGACAAATATGTGGGATGTGTTTCTTGATGATATGGGTTTGAACAATAGTGTTTAGTTGGCATTAGACAACTTGGATCTTAATGAACTAGTGCTAGAGTCTGTCAGTTTTGATGATGGTGATCCTCTTGAGGGGTCATCCTCCACATCAACAAATGCACAGATTGCATTGGATATAGGGGAGGAGGAGGAAGATGGAGGAGAGAGTAGTGGTAGCAATGCCAATCTTGATGATTATGACATGGAGGACTCTAGAATCTAGTAATTGCTAGAATCTAGAATCTAGATGGTTGATGCTCGAATGATTAGTCATTGATGAACTATGTAGTATGGATGCCATTTTTATCTATATTGATGTACAAATATGCATGTTGTCATATATTCTGTAGCTAATTTGTCTTTCTACATATTCTTTTGAATATAAATGCAATATATATATATAGATCCTCAGTTTCGAGGATTTTTGGAAAATGACGTTTTCGACGCTCCCACTTTCTAAAACGCTCTCGCTTCTGGCAACACTGGTCTGAACCAACCTCTTGCTTAACACTAGTGCTAAACTCTAGGAAAATCTCAGAATGCTAGCCAAAGGAATGCATTTTGGCTCTTAACCCTCAAGATTTTCAAGGGTGAAAATCTAGGGGTTAACAATGGTGATTCAAGGGGATAGGATCCCTTGTGGGATGTTGAGAACCATAAGAATCTCTGTGTCTGTAACAATACTACTCTGTGATAACTTTGTAAGATGGACTGATGATGCTTTGAAAACTAAGGAATGTGTCCCAAAAATACCCATGTAACTGTGTGGAAGGAAAAAAGGCCCTGTAAGCTAATCTAGAAAAACTTGTAAGCTCACATGTAGTACCAAAGCCTGTCCAATGTGCCATGGAGTCAAAAGTATATAATCCTTCCACTGAAAATTGAAAACCAAGGGGTCTCATCTAAATTCGCTACTTGCTACCACCCAACAATGTACACTCCTCCCTGTGACAAATGTGTTGATGTCGACACAAGGGAGAGAGTCACTTCATCAGATGTTAATAATATAAACACATGTGAAGAGTGAAGGAACACCACCAATAGTGTCAATTGGTCCTAAGGTACGAGCACAACTCGACAATGTGAAAAGATGTTCTGAAGTCGAACAGTGAGAAGGATCATCCAATCAAGGCCCAATGATACTTAGCCTTGTCAGATGCGAAATAACTGCCAATGAGGCTAATGGCTACTAAGGTGCTTTACTTCTGGGTCATCTGTAGATAATGTTTCGAAGTCGATACAAGATAACCCGCTGGAAAAGAACAACAATGATGCCTCTCTTCCCTCAACGCGAAGTGATAATTCAAGAAGATCAAGATGAAGATTTGGGTACCATATCCCTATGCTGGATGATGGGGACGACCGACTCAAAGTGGAAGACTCAATGACAAGAGATGAGGAGACAAGACATAAGGTGTCTCAAGACACTCCTGTGTCTCCTCTGTAAAGGCTCAATGCTTCAGGAACAATGACAAACGAGTCCCCTATCCAGGTTCACTCTAATGATAGACACAAAGGCCACCATTATCTTTTACAAGCAGGAGTTTCTTGCCCAAGCTCCAACCAACCAAATAGTGAAGGGTCGACCTCACTCTATAGCATTTTGGGTGAGAATCCCAAAGCTAGGCGCATTGCCAAGTGGTGAGGGTGCATCACTTGAGTGAGGATGCGTGGTAGAAGGGAGTGGAGAGAGGTTTGACATAACTTAAATGCTAGAAATTATTGGAGTGACACCTCATAGTGGTAGGTGAGAGGGAGGGCGAGTACCTTCTTGGGATTGACGCCCTCATGTGAGAATGCGCCACCACAAGATAGAGGTGCGACTTCCCTCTTTGGGATCTCCACCAACTCTCCTCTTCTTTAGTTAACTCACCTTTGACTTAAGAGAGGTTGCCACCTATTCCTATAACTCAAGACATGAGGAAAACATGTTTGAGACACGTTTCCTAAAATATAAGCTTGCTGATTTTATTTGATTTTTCTTGTCTTTTTCACCTTTTGTGAGCAAAAATCAGTTTTGAGTGATTAAAATCACCTTTTGGCCTTAACAAAGGGCGAATAAGAGTTTAGGAGGTGCTCTGTGTTAGAAAATGAGCACACAACAACATCTAATGCCATTTTTTACATCTTTATGACTTTTACAATTAAAATAACTCGCTTATGGGAATTTTTTTATTAACTGAAGAACTTTAAGAAAAACCTAAGGGGGACTTAGCACATTTCCATGAGACTCTAGGATAATGCTTAGCATGGTTATATACATAAGAATCTAGAATTAAACACCCTCCAAGTCATGTCTGCTAGGACTATTACTCCAGCTTTGGAGGATATTGAGTGAAAAAACTCGAAAATTATAGATCGCTGAAAAGCAAAATATAATTAGCAAGTAAAAAAACACTCCATAGTAAAGTACTAATGTCTAAGTCTTGGGTGGCTAAGCCTGTTACAAGAATCACATGCTTAAGTCATTTTATTACAATTCCCCGCAGGGTATGGAAATGTGGAAAAAAGTCGAAAAAGGGCCATAATGGCCGGCTGGACTTTTGAACTTTGTAATTTGAACAAGTGGTTGTTCAATATTTGGCGGCTCATTTGCAAGTCCATCCTTGTGAAACTTGGTGGATAACAGGCTAGAAGCCCATAAGCTGGGTAGGGTAGCCCGAGCCTTATTATTTATTGGATCGAGAACGTTGAGCAACAGACAACTAGATGTCACTCATAGACGAGATGTAGCGCCATTTTCCTTGGACGCAGTGTTAAATTTGGCAGCATCGACAATCATTCTCCAATGAGAGGCCGTATGGGCCACCCTGAGGTTAGCCAGGGAGATTTGGAGAATCAACCAGTCTTGTGAGGTATTGACAAAAGCTAGGGAGAATATACAACCTCTGTGAGTCAAACAAAAAGTTAGGATGAATAAGATGCTATGTAAGTCTAATGCAAAAGTCAGGTGGAACGTACAACCTCTGTGAGCATAGACAGTCTAGTGCAAAAGTTAGGGAGAACATACAACCTCTGTGAGTATAGACATACTAGTGCAAAAGTCAGGGGGAACGTACAACCTTTGTGTGCCTAGTCAAGCCTTGTGAGCCAAGAGCAAAAGTCAATGCATTTATTAAAAGTTAGGTTGAACGTAAAATTCCTATGGGCTAGAAACAAACGATTTTCCTGATATTGCAAATGATGTAAATGTATTGATCTAGTGCGTTGACACATGTAACATTATCTACTAAGAAGAGAAATTTGAATTGCCATGATAAGAGTTGTTAAACTCATGTTGTAAAGAGTCGAGTTGTAAAAGTCAAAGTTGCATGTCCAGGTCAAAGTCAAAGTTGTCAAGTTTGTCACATGTCGCATGTTGCATGTTGCATGTCGCATGTCGCATGCATGCATGTTACATGTTGCATGCATGACACGCATTGCATGCATGACATGTGCATGCTGAGTTAGTTCGCATGCATTGCCAAGTCACAAGGGCGAGTTGGATTCCTAACTGAAGTGTAAAGTCAAGTTTAATTTCAGACTCAAGTGTAAAGCTGAGTTATGACAAGCATGCATTCAAGCTGCTAATTCGAGCCCTTTCCTTCACCTCTCCATTCTTATATAAGCAGAGGTCGACCCTTCTTCTCATTCATTGTGTTTTGCAGTGTGAGGGTGTAGGAATAAAAAGGCTGTGAGTGCTGATACATCAGTGTAAGAAAGACAACATAGATATTGGTGTTAGATGTCATTAAGAAGGCAACACATATCTGTCAAGGAAAGGACATCATAATAGTCAAGGAAAGGAAAACATCATAGTCAAGGAAAGGACAACATAACAATAAAAGAAAGGCAACATATCAATCAAGGAAAAGGGCAGCATATCTGTCAAGAAAAAGGGCAACATATCAATCGAGAAAAGCTGCGTATATCCCTGTTAGGCGAGGCTGTATATCAGTCCTGTAAAGGACAACAAAGCAACACCAATGCAACACATGGTATCTTCCACAGTGTTGGTCAATAAAAAGAGATTATTTCAGCCAAGTCTCTCTACTTCTACAAGGTCTTACAGTCTGGTCTAAGTCGTCTTGGTAAGCTCATTTAAGAGCAGATTTTTTATGGTGGATATTTGTAAGTGATCATACATTATTAATGCAATAAAGGAAGATCGTTTTCTGGGGTTTTTCTCCCTGTACAGGGTTTCCCCAGGGTATATGTGTTGTTGGTGTGCATGCCTATGTATCTACATGGTTATTGCTATTCAGTTATGATTCTATATTGTTGAAATATATTAAGATGGAATCAAAGTGTTGAAGAATTTAAAGAAATAATCCACATAAGAAATCAAGCTCATAATTTAACACGCAACACCTTGAATCTTGGACGTTGGCCATCTCTTGATAATGACGTCATCTTCTAGGGTTTCATGATGCTAGGGTTTGATGGACAGTTGGGGTACTAGTGATGATTTGCCATGATGGTGAGAAGACACATCATTACCATTTACTCCACCATGGGATGCTGCTACATGTCCTTTGGAGGCCTCCTCCTAGCCTAGGAGGGCTTGATGTCACACACGCGTGGCCATTTTGATGTACTTTTTGCATTTTTACACTTTGTAAAGGCTAAATGAGGGGTTGGCCCCACTTCAAATGAATGTTGTGTGGACAAATTCGCTAGGCTAGCCTCATATAAGAAGGCTAGTGCTCGCTTTCATTTTATCCTCACAACTTCCTCACCTTTGTGGTGTAACACTTCTAGCTTTTCGCTATTTCAACTATTCTTGGTCTTTTTTTATATGCACTATGCTTGAAGTAGGTCTCTCTTGGATGCTTTTGCTCATTTTGGATGGATAATTCTGCAATTAGGGTTTTATGTTGTTGTTTTCTTGGATAAAGTATGTAATTTTCTGCAATTCTATTATCTTTTGTTCATGTAAATGGTGAAATTGCTATTTTGTTGCAAGTGATCTTGTTTTGTTGAAACCCTAAGAGGGGAACATAAGTGCTTCTTCCTCTCATAAAGTTTTATTTGTCCAAATTTTTGAAACGTACTTGCTAGGGTTAGAAGCCTAAAGCTCAATAGTGCTTGCACTTTGGGATTTTAGCCCTAGACATTTGATCTTTGATTTAGTTGAAGTTACAAGAAAGGAAAAACGACATCTAGGGCCCAAACATGCTTGCACCTTGGATACCCTTTTCCTGAAAGTCTAAAGCCTAAGGCCCAAATGTGCTTGCACCTTAGGGTTTAGACTCTGTCACTTTGGTTTCAATTAGATCAATCTTCAACTTTAATGCATTTGAGACTCCATAGCCCCTAGAATGACAATGACAATGATCTAGAAGTAATCTTGTGGTGAAAGTAGTTGTTAAAATAACTTTTCTAAATCTCTCAAGTGTCTTACTAACTCTACTAACCCTAGCTCTAGCAAACTTCAACTATTTATTGCTGCATTTACAAAAGTTTGCTACAGGCACTGAAAATTGTCTTAATTTGCTGCATACACCTAATTATAAGTGGCTTAACTTGTTCAGAATCACCTCTAGCAATTGGATTATATTCTATTGGTTTAATGCCTACTTTTCATGGTCAATTGTGGTGTTTCTGAGCATTGTTTCTTGCTGCTGTTGCAAATCATCTATTGCTGTTATAAAGTTGTTTACTGTTATAATTTGCAATAGCCAATGCAATCTTACTTGTGTAGTTTCTAAAGAGGTCATTGTTGCATGCTTTATCTTGGTAATTATCAAATATATGCTGCAAATTGTTCTTGTTCCGGGCAGGTACAACAATCACTTCACAACCTCTCTTTCCTTCCTAGACCTAGACCTAACTAACAAGTGACCAAGATAAGGGGCAGCAGGCTTGGCTATTTTTTTCTATTTGATCCCTTGAGGTCACCAGAGAAGCCTCCCTTGTGGTGGACCTCTTTCATCACTAAAACGAGGGAAGATTCTACTTAGGTGATAGTGGTAGTTTCTTTCATAGTTACATAAGATTTCGGGATCTTGTGGTGGGCTTTGCACAAGTACAAATCCTGCGATAATAGGCTTGAAAACTTTTCTCTGACCTGTATTCTTCTCACGGGAACAAACAATGTGGGCTGTGTATCTCCTTGGTCTGTCAGTGTATTGGGCCAATACTTCTTTCGAGTTCAATTCAAATTGCTCACTTTGTCTTTTGTCCAATGTGTGTGTTAGCAGTCCCTTTGTGCCTTCCTTGATCACAATGGTCCCTTGTCTCCTTCACCTGCTTCCTTGGCTTCTCCTCAACTTGGCATGGACAAGAATAACATAATAATGAGAAAGAGTTAAGTTATACATTAGATGATGCGATGTCTCATTGCATAGTAGGAGCTAGGTCACCTGACACAGGGACACGAGACACAAAAATATGAGTATCCGACATGTGTGACCCGGAGACCCTGGAAACAGTACATGAAAGACACATTATATGCACATTAAATTATGAATTACACATACAAAAATGAAATAATTACTAAAACATTCACATGATGATGATACAAGTTCAATCACAACAAATATGCTCAAATTTAACATCACAACAAAGGTAGTTTGCTGGTATGTTATACATATATGAGCAAATGACCTTTAGGTGATGCTCAGTATCACAACAAAGGTAGTTTGTTGGCATAGAGGCTAATTGTATGGCAGAGAGTATTTCTTGAATATTATCCTTGAATGGAATTTGATAAAACTGATTATAGGACATATAGTGGATTGCTGATTTTCTTCCTTGAAGAATATTAGAAATCCCTTTTTTAGAGTAATTCTTCAATGTCAAAACCTAAGTCACCTGACACGGGGACACGGGACACGGAGGACACGGAAATACGAGTATCCGACACGGGCACAACGACCCCCGGAAATAGGACACGGAGGACACGTTATATATATATATATATATTATAATATATTTTAATATATATATATATAATTTACATATCAAAATTTAAATTATGAATTACACATGCAAAAATGAAATAATTAAACTGTAAACAGTTACATGATGATGATACAAATTCAATCATACAACTAGTACTAACTTAGTAACTACTAAGTTACTAACATAAATGATGACATTG
>ML781008.1:223715-243858 GCA_009831015.1 Picea engelmannii | reverse complement strand
GATTTTTATAGACTACTGATTTCCTTATCACTCTTTAATTATATTAAAATCAGATGTCATATTTAGATGTGCATTCTTATCTGTAGCAACATTTGAAGTATCATTGATAAAATTGGGATTTGGGAAACATATGGTTTGCTAGTGTAGTTTTAGTATTTTAGTCAAGCATAACTTTATTTTCCAGTGTTTGTTAAAGTAGGTTAGATAGTTCCTCTTGCTATAATTATGTGTGCTATGGAATCACTTTGCTTGTGATCCCACTAGGTGAACACACTATGAAGTAGGATTATGAGACTTCAGAGATCTTACTCCAAGAGGTACCACCAGCTGGGCTGGGGGTTGAAAACATTGTGACTCCATCTCTTATGCTTTTCTTTTCGATTTATGCATGACTTTGTTTAGTTGATTTCTTTTGGATAATTTACATAGCTTGACAAAAGTCCTCTTTTTGTGGATACTGCACTGAGTGTCTCATAAGCACAAATTGAAACCCGGGTTGACAAACTAAGTGAAAGAGTGTAAAAGTGACACCAACAATTGGGAATCATATTTATTCCTCGTCAGGGATTATATATTTCCACCATATAACTTTTTCTGTTTTACCTTCTGGTGCTTGAAAATAGACTACTTCAATCTGTTCTTCATTAATTGGCTTATATGTTATAACAATATGTCACATGACTTCAATTGCAAAGTTCCTGTCAGTTGAGATTTAATTTATGCTTTGAATTTATATTATTTATAGCCCTTCAATGGTCACGTTTCTTGTTTCGATAGCAATCTTTTACGAGGATGACCTTCTCCTTCATGTGATAATTATGAAATTTTGTTTCAGCATTTGAATAATCTAGCCTCATTATTAATGGCAATGGTTCTACGACTGCTGATATGTTCCTTTGGAGAAACTGCGACATAATACCTCATGGTGGCCATGAATCTGTGATTGTGGTACTGGACAATCATTGGCCAATGCACAATGTTTCAAACAGAGTCCTTTACCCGGTGTTTAAGAGTAAATACTGGTGTTGCATGGCAGATATTCCTGTTTCTGGCAGAACCCATGATTTCATATCATCTCTACAAGATTTCCTGGAGAGACATGATTCCCTTTGCTTTGTCTTATTTCTACTATTTGTTGACTATTGAGGATGTTTTAATACTGTTTGCCTTAATCGTTGGTTGTGGCTCAGCAACTTCCGACAACAGTGCTTTTATCCTCACAGGCATTGATTCTATTTTGATAACTGTCTGACTCTTTTTAATCTTGATTTCTGGTGGTATCTTCCTTTGGATTTTCTTTACAGCAGAGTAATTGTTTGATGTTTGGAAAACTTTGGCCAAGAGCCAGCGGAGCTGTTGCCAAGGGCAATCAAATTTGCCCAAAAGTCAGCTGGAAGTGACTTGACAATATCAGCCCATGTTGGGCTCTGCTACCAATGTAATGAACCCATCTGGTTCACATAATGGATATCCAAATTAAATAGGATAACATAAACGAATCCATATGGACTAAAATAACGCAGTGAATAATATAATATGAGATGATTACAATCAATGTTTTAAAAATCTGTCTTGGAATCAGTCGAGGATCAACTTGATAAAATATGCATAAGAACAACAATATGACGGAAAAGGCTCACTAGCCAACTCTAAATGTATTCACACCAATGGTACATATTTATAGTACAATGGGTGATGCCACCTCATAGAGAGATTTTCTCTAGATGCTAAAATCATGCATGATGACTAGGCTAGGCAATCTTAACTAACTCATTAGTCATCACTTGAGGATACATTACTAATATCCTAAATGAATAATACAAATATAGGTGACAATTAGACTTAGTGATTGGTTAAGGTAAGCCATAGGCTAACAATACCCCCCTCAATCACAAGTCCGATCAATAATACCAACAATAAAGCATAAACTGGTATCGATTCCATGTCTTCATACTGAAAGCCCTGAGCTAAGCCTCAATGAAGAACTGCCTGAAAAACCGTCAATCTAGACGCTGAATGGTTCATCTGAAATGAACTGGCGAGAGATGAGATATGGAAGTGAACAACTGCAATATCTCAACATTCCCTGATTGCTTGACAATTTGATCATTTTGCCAAGTATTTTAGTTAGAACAATCTGATGTCTTCTGCTAATTGGTGAACATGTAGTATCACCACTCTACTATCAGTGTATCGCTGAAAGTGCTCTCTGAATTTGTGGTTTGGGATAACCACTGACCAATTGATACCATGTATTTGATGGTTTTTGGATGACCACTAACCAATTGATACTTTTAGGTGTCCAACAACATCCCAATGTATAATGTGTATGATTCAATTGCAAGTCATTGAACCATAATCTTGCCAAAGTACGCCATCTTTGGAAAATCTCACCATGTAATCATGTGAACCAGGATGCATGCAATTTGTTCACTTAATGTAAACTCCAATCTGATCAGAGCGAATCAAGAGAAGTAAATCAACTTCTAGTTTGACACATCCCTGAAAATGCTTGACAACCCAATCAAATGCCAAGCTGCAATGCAGAAGGATCCTTTTGTCCTCTGCTAGGTCGAATGACCATCTATGTTAACCAAACGCCCACATCATTGCTCTCAAAATCAAAATCAACATCCCAATTATGTATGATTCAACTTAAACTTATTGAACCATAATTCTGCTAAAGTCTGTCATCTACAGATCGTAGTTGCCCATTTGACAAATTTCATGCCCACCTGGCATACTTGTTGTCGAAACTTTTAGTACAACCAATTCCATCATCAATTCCCCCCTTTGTCAGCTTAAAGGAGAGACCACAAGTGGTTTCATGAACCATCACCACTGGAATTTTGAACTCCTCACCTTAAGGTGCATGAGAGTTGCATCATTGTACCCCTCTTCTAGGATTAAGAGAGTATCATACTTATTCCATTTGTGTACAACATGAAGTGGGCATGTAGAAAAAACTACATGTTATCTCATCCTGTGAGGGCCATGCTTGAAAGTTACGCCATAAGGGGACCATTTATGTCAGGTACAAAAATGTTATGTGCTGTTAGATTAGTCTTTAATCGAGATTGAATTCTACGGTAAGACTTATATAATCGCTTGGTTGTTGATGACCACTGCCAAGGATCAATCCACTCATAGTGAATCTTCAATCTTTTAGGTTTCTTCAGTGTTGAACATCTATCTGAAGAATGGTTATGCTTTCCACAATGTTGGCAAGGATGGAGCTCAAAACATTGATTCTCCTTGTGACCAACTCGATTACAATGCTGGCACTTTGCATTCTGATGCTGAACTGGAACAGGTGAAAGTGAATCTTCTTGAAGGAATCCAACACTTTGGAATTGGATTGGTTTGGAACTAAGTTGCAGGAAACCCCCCCTGTTTCCTGCCCAGAAATGGTATGAAACATTGGTATGAGTACGGTACGACCGGGAAACGCCGCCGGTCGTACCGTACGGTGTTTCTCGATTTGGAAATGCCGTACTGTATGACCAACGACGTTTCCCGACCGTACCGTGCCCGTACGACCGCGTTTCAGTGGATTTCAAAGTGAAATTAGGGAAAAAAAGGGGCCATGGGGCCCCCAAACTGCCAGTTAGTTTTAGTAATGGATTTTTTTACATTCTCCAAAGAGAATAAAGATGATTTTCTGTTTTTTTGTTTTAATTAAAAAATGAAACTTATAGATGCAAATAGAAACCCTAAATCTCCTTCCTTTGCTATAAGAAACCCCTTGCTTCACTCATTCCTCACACTTTCATTAGCAAGATGAGCTTTCTACAACAACACGAAGGAGATTGTGTGTAGTTTTAGTGAGCATCTTTCTTTTCTATTTGGTAAGTAGATTTATTTTATGTTTGCTTAGCAAGTTAGCAGATTTTTTTTGTTCTCTTGGTTTGCAATATACAAATTTCTGTTTTGTTTGGTGAACATATTTTCTTCTTTTCTTGCAGCATTCATGGCTTCTCAAAGTGCTGTTTCATCTACTCCTAGAGTTGCTGAAGTAAGCAGGGAGCAAGAATACTATCCTCTTTGGAGGCATGTTACCAAGGTCAAGGCTATGTGTGCTGGTGGAGGTTCATGGGAATGGAAGTGCAATTTATGCAAGAAGGATAAGACCTTCAAGGGCTCTTACACAAGGGTCAAGGCTCATATTTTGCATGAAGGGAAAGGTATTGAAGGTTGTCCACATACTCTTGATCTACAGGTGAGGGATAGATTCCATAAAGAGCATGATGATGCTCAAAAAAATAAGGATAATAGAGCAAAGATTGCTATGCATGGAAGTAACAAGCATCCTCCTTCCTTGGGTGTTAGCAATGAGCTAAGGATATTTCAAGAAGCAAGGAAAAGGAGGGCGTTAGAGGTAGAAAACGAGATATCCAAAGGCCCTAGAGGACGAAGTGCAGCTTCAGACAACAGATTGATGAAGATGTTCAACAACCAAAAGAGAGAAGAAACATAGTCAGGAGTGACAAGGGCCATATTTGCATCTGGCATCCCATTTAATGTGGTTCGATCCCCCTATTGGAAGGATATGGTGAAGGCAATTTACGAGGCTCCTCAAGGTTTCAAGGGGCCAAACTATGAAAAACTCAGAACAATGTTGCTGCAGAAAGAGAGGTCATTGATTCATGATATTCTCAAACCAGTTCGCAGCTCATGGACCAACACAGAGGTTTCCATTATCTCTGATGGATGGACTGATACAAAGCAGAGGCCCTTGGTCAATGTTATTGCATCATCACCAACAAGAGCGATATTCTTAAGAGCATAAGATTGTTCTGGCGAGGTAAAATATAGCAAATTCATTGCTAATATTTTAATTTCTGCTATTGAACAAGTAAGGCCAGCAAATGTGGTGCAAGTTATCACAGATAATGCACTTGTTTGCAAAGCTATAGGCTTGATTGTTGAGAGTAGATATCATCATATTTTTTGGACTCCTTGCATTGTGCATAATTTAAATCTCATTTTAGAAGAGATTAAGGAAAAAACTGAATGGATTAAGGAGGTCACAGGGCAAGCTAGGGAGATCATTAAATTCATCACCAACCACCACCAGTCTCAAGCAATGTAACGAGAATACTCCAAATTGGAGTTGCTCAAAGTTGCCAAGACAAGATATGCCTCAAACTTCATCATGTTGCGTCGCCTTGTTGAGGTTAAAAGTGCATTCATGAGTATGGTGGTGGGTGTGACTTGGGCTGAGTGGAGACAGTCAGATTCAGAGAGAGGAAGTATGGTGCGGAGGGTGTTGATTGATGAGGATTGGTGGAGCAAGGTAGAATCCTTATTCAAGTTTGCTTCACCAGCATTTGAGCTTCTCCGAGATGCAGACATAGACAAACCTTTCCTGGGAGAGATTTATGATGGCATTTCCCCTGACGTTTCCATTTTTTGAGGGCATGTTTCGTATTGTTCCTGTTTCGGAAACTCATAATCGTTTCCCCGTTTCGTGTAACTTAGGTTTGGAATATGAAAGGTAACTTCCTTGTCATATCCAAGTCCTGTTCTATTCTTTTTGTAAATGATTTCTTCCCAAGGTCTGATGATGGGCTTGGAAAGAGTATTCTGAACCTGTTGCTTTGAAATCTGTGGAAGTTGATTTACTGCATGTTGTTGTATCATTGAAAGGTTTTCTTCACTAAACTCAAAAGAAAACTCTTGAAAAGTAGGTTCATGAATAGATTCATCTTCGTCTGCATCTGGAGTTGTCTTATTGAGTTGCTTCTTCACTAATTGTTGATCAAAATCATTAGCATCATTATCATCATCATAGAGAGGGCTGTGTTGAACAAAAACTAGTTCAGAACACTTCATTAGCTGTTGATTTTTGAGATCTATCAACTCATCATTCAATAGTTGGGATTGAGATTGAAGAAGTCTAACTTTAGCTTGCATCACTTGCAAACAAGTCAACACTGATTGAAGACTTGTTTTGTTCAATATCATTGTGTTGTCTTCAGTGGTGTTTATTAGAGTGTTCAGAAACTCTAATAATTCTAGACTTCGCTCCATTTGAACGCTCTCGCTTGAATTTGTCACACTCATTTGAATTTGTCTCTAGCAAGATGAGGGTGTCAGATACTACCGAAAATGCACCCAAACTTGTGATTTTACAATGATTCATTGACAGGTACAACAATTGAAAATTGGACTCAAAAAGTAGAGGGTGTCGGGTTCAATCGAAAATGCACCCGATAAATACAATAAAATTCAACTTGATTTGATTTGACACTTAGAAAAAACTGTTGTAAGTTATAGTTGATCTTGATTACTCAAAAAAATTACTATTTGCAAGTTTACAATGAATGCTTATTTCAAAGTTGAATTGATCTTCAAATTTTATGATGCTTTGAGACCTTGATTATGAGCTTGATGTATCGATTGTTGATGTGATTGCCAATTTGATATCTTTGTTGTTGCTTGATTATACTTTGTAGGAATGTGATCACATGTGTTTGGTTATATGTGCCTTGGTGTCATTAACTTGTTTTGTAGTTTGTGCATTTGATAATGTCAAAACTAGACATAAATCACCACATAAAGCAATCATAAGAAAACTACCATCACACAAGCACAATTGTCCTTAGACCTCCTTATTTGATTTCAAGCTAGGTCTAGGACAAGGAACAAAATAAAATTTTGATCTTATTATGACATTCTTCTTACAATGATAATGGCTAGATATAAAGCCAACAATTTTACTCAAAAATATCACCAAGCTTCTTCTAAAAAACAAATATTTGTGTGATCTTTCCAAACTTAAACAATAATAAGGCTCATTTAAAAAATGTTGAGCATACTCCCATCCATCTTTAAAATACACATCAATCCTTGTCTCCTTATATCTCCTCCTTTATATAAAGGGCACAAAATTTTTTGTCTTCAAAAAGAACATAAATATGTTCTTGTTTTTGTTTTTTTTTAAAAGGGATACTTTCAACTTTGAATATTATAAGTTACCACTCTTTACCCTTATACCCCCACGTGCTCCTTAATAGCATAAATTATTAGATATTCCCAAAAAGTATTTTTCCAAGTGAATATCATATATGAGCTTTACTTTTGTAAAATATGGCTTTTAAATAAAATGCTATGCCATTAAAACTATGCATAGATGAACTTATAAAGAGTGTACTTTTTAATACCCCTCAAGTTTCTAATGGCATTGGTGACCAAAAATAGGTGATCGAAGTTGGACTTATGAAGGCTGCGATGAGGTTGCTTGACCACTCTTTGGACTTTTGGACGCATGCGCATTGTCTTTACAGAGTCTTTACATAGAGCTTCATGTCTGCTATCTTCGATGATGGCATGTGGGTGGCTGTGATGTTCTTCACAAACATAGTGGGCCAAACTATGGGCGATTTTGCAATTTGTGGGGCTAATAAATCCTTCGCTGACAAAGAGATCTTAAACATTGTAGCTCTATTCCTACCTTTGTTACCAACATCGCGATAATATCGCCAAAACGGTTCTCGGCGATATTATCGTCGAAAATAGCGTGCTATTTACTCCCGACGATAATATCGCGTGAATTACGAAAATATTGCGCTACGATCGAAAATATCTCAGCACGCGGACAGGGCCGGAATTAAAGCCTGAATTTGAGTTTTTTTTGTCATTTTGGAAGTGAAGTGTGAGGTTTGGAGAGCAAAGGAGAAAGAGGAAAGTTTGCCTTCAATCAACGACGAGGAGGAGCAAGATTTTGAGCACTATAACCTGTTTATTATGAAGTTGGGATTGATTTCCCTCAAGCAAGGGCGCATTTGCAGGTATGGGCAATAGTTTGCACCATTTATTTTGTTGTGCTTTTTAAAATTTTTGCTATGTATCCTTTATCTTGGTAGTTAGGGACTGTTTTTTTTTAGCTGCCATAAAATTATTTTGGAGTGTGGATTGATTTCCAACAGTTTTTTTTTATATTTTTGCAAATTTTTGATAGGTTTTTTTTTTAATTATTTTCATTTATCAGTGTTTCAACTTTTCCCCCATTTTGAACATTTGTATTTACTATTACTTGTAGATTGTATTATCTTGAATCTTGATTCTTTAAAAGTTAAATGGTGATTTTAATTTTTTTCCACTCTTTTTGTGCCCTAGGTTTGATCACTTGAAGATTGAAAATGCCAAGAAAATTGGATGCTATGTGGGAATATGGTGATCCTGAGGGGGTTTTAATAGACAAACTTTGTATTGCAAGTTTTGTAGGATGAGAATGATGGGGGGAATTACCCGGTTGAATTACCACCTTGCAAAAATCCCGGGACATAAAGTGGATATTTGCCCAAAATCAACCTCAGAAATCATGCATATTGCCAACAAAGCGCTCGAGGATATAGATTTAGCCAGAGATTACAGGGAAGCCAAGAAAGCTCAATTTGCAAGGGAAGTGGAATATCTGAGGAGGGAAGTTCGACTGCTTCAATTCCACCTTCTACCTCATCGCATTTTTTTTTCTAGAACCACACCTGGTGCACAACCTTCTATCAGGTCAATGGTAAAGAAAAAGGAGAAGGAAGAGGCTGATAAGTTGGTGGGTAAGTGTTTCTTATGGAGTGATATTCCTTTAACATTGCCAAGAACAACCCATTCTATCAACCAATGTTTGATGCAGTTGTTGTTGTTGGCCCGGGGTACAAGGGCCCTACCTATGAGGAGTTGAGAGGGCCTATCCTTCAGAATGAAAAGATTGATTGTGTTAGCAGATCTGAGGAGCTTAAGGCATCATGGGAAATCACTGGATGCACCGTGATGTCAGATGGTTGGACGGACCAGAAGGGTAGGACACTTCTTAACTTCTTGGTTAATTGTCCCAAGGGGGCAATGTTTGTTAAATTTTTTGATGCATCTACACATGTTAAAGATGCATCATTGTTATGCGACTTATTGGATGAGTTCATTCAGGAGGTGGGTCCACAACATTTTGTCCAAGTCATAAAGGACAACGCTGCTAACTATGTTGCTACAGTTAGTATGCTTATGTAGAGGTATCCTACATTGTTTAGGACTCCTTGTGCTACACATTGTATAGATTTGATTTTAGAGGATATGGGAAAAATTCCTTATATCGGGGACATTGTTGAATTGGCTAAGAGCATCATAAGTGCATAAGTGCTTAGCTTGATGAGACGATTCACAAATAACAGGGAGTTGGTGCGTCCTGCAATCACACGCTTTGTCACTAGCTTCATATCTCTTCAATCTATTTGGGCTATGCGGGACCTGAAGATGATGTTTGTTTCACATGAGTGGGATGATTTATCATTTAGTCGTAAACCAGAGGGGGAGGCCATATGTAGGCTTGTGTCATACCATGAGTGCTTTTGAGTGGGAGTGGAGGAGGTGGTTTCCATTAGCGAACCTTTGGTAAAGGTTCTTCGGTTGGTTGATGGAGACAAGCTCAGAATGGGCTACTTGTATGAGGCCATGGATAGGACCAAAGAAGCCATCTGTGCCTAGTATGATGACAAGGGAGATGATGGATTTCAGAGACAACTACAGATATGGGGAGTGATTGATCAACGATGTTACAATACACTTCATTGCCCGATTCATGTTGCAGGGATTTACCTCAATCCCACATTCTCTTACTCATGTGGTTTTAGATTTGATGTTGAGGTTATGGAAGGATTCCTCACATGTGTTGAGAGAATGGTGCTAAGTCATGAAGAACGTGCAGAGATTTCCAAATAAATGGAAATATATAGGATGTTTGGTTGGACTTTTGGCTTTCAGATGGTTATAGCTGATAGGAAGACCAAAATGCTTGGTAAACTTTATTAAATTTCAAATTTCAACTTGTAATGTCTTTTCTTTCAACTTTGTAACCTTAAACTTTAAACTCTCAAATTTCAATGTCTTTTGTTATGTTTCTCTGATTTGTTGTAGATGCTTGGTTGACAAGCTATGGTGGTAGAGTACCCCATCTACAAAAACTTGCCATTCGGGTGCTTAGCCAAACATGTAGCTCTTCAGGATGCGAGCGCAAAAAGAGTGCGTTTGAGAAAATACACACCAAGAAGCGCAACAAGTTACAAATTTTCAAATTAAATTTTTAATTCATTATAAATTAAAATTAAAATTATAATATTATTATTAATTTATAATTTATGGCCCTCATACAGGTTGGAATCCCAACACCTCAATGACATGGTATATGTCTAGTACAATCTCCGATTGTTGGTGAGGAAGATTCAGAAAACACTTGATGTGGACGCCATTTCGTTGGATGGGATTGACACTAGTGCTACATGGAGGGTCGAGTCCGAGAGGCCTATATTGGAATCGATGCCTGATTGGATACATGAGGAGGTAGAGGGGACAATAGAAGAGGAGGAGGCGGCGGCGGAGGAGGATGTTATGGAGCAGAGTCATCCACCATATTCACAGAGTCCGACAGAGGGAGTTGTAATTGGCAGTAGCACCAGTAGAGGACACCAAATTCTAGCTCTTGCATCTTCTACATGATGTCAGAGTCCAATGCCAGCTCCAGGGGCTTCTTCCTCCAGAGGAAAAGCTATCACCTTTTCCCGTAAAAGGGGCAGAGGGAATCATTAGACTTTATTTGATTTCATTGTAGATGACTCATGATGATGAGATACATTTCACTTTTTATATTTTTTGATGATATTTTGAGGCTTTAGACTCATGACATGATTTAGTGTTGATCTGTAGACTGTGATGTATTCACTAGATATCTTATATATCAGTTCTCTTTTCATATTTATGTCGAAATGCATTTATTTGATGTTGTTGATGCTTTAGATATTTAAAAAATTGAAAAAAAATGAATATGTTTGTATTTTTTTCATTCTTACTACATTTTCCGATATTTTCCCCGATGTTGCTGATATTTTCGTTTTCGGACCCTCGACGATATTTTGCCAGTGCCAATGTTGGTAACACTGATTCCTACAATTGTGGCTTGTTTCTCACAGGAATGGGGAGGTTAAATCCTGAAAGCAAAAATAATGTAACAACCACCCAAAAAACAAAAGATTGCCAAGCTCACAGAAGTCTCCAGGTCGCTTCCTTCAATAATACCAGAAATAAAGCATAAACTGGTATCAATTCCATGTCTTCATACTGAAAGTACCGGACTCCGACTGACATGGACCGATCTGATTTCAATGTCTTGGTTTACTAAAAATACATAAAATATTTAAATTTTAATGAAAAAATATTTTAAAGATTCCAAACCATGATTCCAAACCATTAGAGACAAAATATGCAAAGTCTGCTCATGTAGATATCATGTAAGGGTGAATATATCAAAATGGCATTGAGTGCAATACATATCAGCATCAAAATACATAATCAATGAGGCTCTAAATGGCCTTGATGTTGGGAATGTGTTATATTCTTTGTGTGGTTATTTCCAAGCGCTGTTTGTATGTGCTGGGAGCGCTGGTTAGGTCCCCACTACCTGGGCTGTTTTTGGCCCGTGAGAGGTGTGAGGCAAATAAGGGGGGGTCTCTTTATATCTTTTTGGTAGGTTTTAGGAATTAGGCTTTTGTTTTTTTTAAATAAAAAAATTCGAATTTTCTATGCTGAGTCTGCCACAGTGTGGTCTAGGACCTACTCAACCGAGTAAGTACAGACTCAGTCAAGTACGGCCAGTTTGGTACCGAACCGGCCGAGTCAAATCATGGCTCAGCTAGTTCGTTACCAAATCGGCCCTCCGAACCGGCCGAGTCAAAGCATGCCTCAGCTAGTTCGTTACCAAATCGGCCCTCCGAACCGAGCAACAGGCTGAGTCTGTATGGTCACTGGTCAACCTGGCCAAGTTGACTCGGACCTATTTTTTAAAAACTGATTACAATAGCATATGATGTTGTGTACAAGTATACTTTGAATGGTCAGACAGGAGAGTATCCATGTCTTTTAGATACGAATATAAATATTGTTATATGTACTTTATGTTTGTTACAAAGATACTGTCAAAAATAATGCCAATATAATAGGTAGGTTTGGTGTTTCCGCTTTACTTTTTAGCTCTCAATTCTGTTTTCAACAGTCTTGTTATAATCAAGAACCTTGTGAATATGTTTGCTCTCTTATTGACATGATGTCAAATTTTCACTGAAACATATATAAGTATGATTTTTTGGGTCTTTTTTATTTGAAAAAATGCTGCTTTTATTATCAGAAAATATATTGCAAAGATAATATAGAACCTAGTGCAAGACTTCCTAAAGGCCAAGAGAGAGCCTTTACGTCAGATTGCCCCTCAATTGAAGAATCTCTCGCATCTTTTAGTAAAAGAGTGATTTTATCTCTTGATAATTTTAAACTTATTTCACTGAGAAGATGCCTCTAAAAGAAGCAATGCAAAACACATTACTGTGAAAAACAAGTGCACAGTGAAGCTTCTGAAAAATATACAACGTAACATGTTTAGTACAGTGCCAAGCACCTCAGAAATCTCGGGGTCCAATGCAGTCGACATCACTTGACAGTGCTGATTTCCTAGAAATCTTACTGAACAAGAGATGATGGTAAGTGTCCCAAACCAGGTTCCAGTTATCCCGAACATACATTCAGCTCCAATATACTTGGATAGAAAAACGGTATCAGCACGTCAATCCAAACACATTAGAATGGTTAGCCCAAGTCTTCCACGTCCTGCCACCCTTTTCCCAGAATTCTCATCACCCAAACGTCCTTTCCGAGCTAGCTTCCTAGGATGATATCTGAGCTAGCTTCCTAGGATGATATCTGGGCACATGAACTATGGAAGCGGCTTGATCTTTTCAAGGCCAAATTAAATTTCGAGAAAGATCAAGATTCAAAACCTCTGCTAAAACTGTTCCAATACCAAGCACTGGTGGGAGCCACATTTTTCTGTGCTTCCCAAATTCTTTGTAACACAAGAGAGCCTCCAATGCTGAAATCCTATGGAGCAGAAATGACATCATTGACTCAGAAGCAACCCTTGAGATTGAGTTTGTGATGTACATGAGAAAGTTTGAATGTAAGTAATAGTTTCCATGGTTCTTCCCCAGATAGACAACCCATTTACCGGAAAAAATGGCTGGCTGTAATCAGATATGAATTAAGTTCAATCCACTCCCATGCTTGGGTAAGGTGCATATACGCCAAGGGAGCAAAGGCTGTGAACAATATCCACCAACTTTAGTCCAAAAAATGCTTCGTAATAACTACTTATGATTATTAACTTGAGAATCAGAAGGAGACTGGCAAGAGACAGGTTATACATGGCTACCTGAAGAATTTTACCAACAACTGTTAACTTAATTGCAGAGGGTTAACTTTGGATTATATATTTTACACTGAAGTTTTTACAGACATCATTCCCACATTGCATAGGGAAATGTTAATTGCAGAGGGCACCCCTAAATAACAAACAATATCACCATTTCTCATATGCCACCAACAATGGCTCAACTATGCAATCTTGGGCCTTCCTAGCATCTAGAAGATAGCCAAAGGAGTCAATAGCAATGATGTAAAAATAGGGATAAAGGGCGCCACTTTGCCTGTTATTTATGGAAGACAATTCTGTCTGACTAAACACCATTGACAAAAATAAAGGATGATGTATTAGAGAGGAGTGTCTTTACCATATAGACACAAACCGTGAACCAAAACCCGGCCAAGAAAGCACGTCAGTGATAAATGACAAAGGCCATTCTGTCATAGACCTTGTTAAATCAATTTTAAGTAAAGTGCATATACGCCAAGGGAGCAAAGGCAGTGAACAATATGCACCAACTTTAGACCAAAAAATTCTCCGTAAGAACTTCTTATGACGATTAACTTGAGAATCAGAAGGAGACAGACAAGAGACATGATATACATGACCAACCTGAAGAATTTTACCAACAACTGTTAACTTACTTGCAAACAGTAAGTCTCCAACCTTCAGATTATATATTTTACACTGAAGCTTGTGCAGACAACATTCCCACATTGCATAGGGAAACATTAACTCCAGAGGACACCCCTAAATAACAAACAATATCACCATTCCTCACATGCCACCAAGAACAACTGAACCATGCAATCTTGAGCCTTCCGAGAATCTAGAAGATAGCCAAAGGAATCAACAGCGATGTCGTAAAAATAGGGGTAAAGAAGGCCACCTTGCCTTTTATTTATGCAAGATAATTCTGTCCAACTAAACACCATTGACAAAAATAAAGGTTGATGCATTAGAGAGGAGTGTCTTTTGTAGATTTTTGAGGAACTAGAAGGCTACCCAACAGGTCTGTCTTTGACCTCTTGTTGGGCTCTAAGGTTACTCAATCAAATCTGTCCTTGCTGCTGTTTTAGGAAAGCAAACAGGTCTGAATTTTCTGCCAAGAAATCTGCTCTCAAACTGATGGTTATATGCACTTTTAAGGTGCCCTTGCAAGTGTTTTAGTCACTGAATGTTAGCACTTGCAAACCTTAAAACATATAGCACTCCTCTAGGATCTTTACAAGCTCCCACAACTGATTTAAACACTAAGCATACATGATAAATGAACACACGTATTTTTGGTCAACATGACCCTGGATAAACCCCCCCCGGGGAAACCCAGTTCAGAATGAAAGTATATATATGTGATGTTTCAATTATGGAAAACAACAAGTAAGCACATACAATGGAACCTGTACAAATAACAAGCTCCTCTCAAGCTTTGCTAGAAGGTTCCCAGAAGGATGAGCTGAAACAAGTGCGTCCCCTTCCTTTGTTGCCTCTTCCATTGAACTGATGCGCCCTTGATCTTCTCTTGGCTCTTTGATAAACCCTTGCATGCAAATATCTGTTTATATGTTGTCCCAAACCTCCACCAATCAGATCTGAAAAAGCTCAACAACTGCTAGTACCTGCTAAGCTTGCGCCCTCTACCAAGCAAGAACCCTCACCACAAAATAAATAGTCCCTAAGCCTCCTTGCACCCTCCATGAAAGATGGTGCCCAAGCTCTCCTCTCCCAATGCTTCCATTCTCATCCTCTTGCTCCTCTCCAAACTCTCCAAGTGAACAAATGAAGGAATGAGCCTCCTTTTTCCCTATGTGCCCCTCTTAAGGAATCATAAGGAAACCTAAAAGATCAATGGCTAGGATCAGTCCAAGCCATATCTAATCGATGGTTGAGATCTCTCAAAAGGAATCTCAACTCAAAACCCAGTTCCATAGTTCACTTTATGTCCCTCAATTCATCCACAAAGTGAATTAATAGTCACTTTTCACTCAAGTGACAAATTTCACCCTTTTGACTTGGGAAAATGTCAAAGTGAAATTAGACATAAAGTATAAGGCACAATGGGTGAAATATTTCCCCCTTGTGGTTAGAGACCCACAACCACAAGCGGACGACTTCCCTTGGTACACCAGAACTCAACATCTTTACCATAGACACAAACTGCAAACCAAAGCCCAGCCAACAAGGCATGTCAGTGATAAATGACCGAGGCCTTTCTGTCATAGGCCTTGTTAAATCAATTTTGAGTAAAAGAACCTGCTGTCCTGCTTCCTTGGCCCATTCGACACTCTCCTAAGCCATCAAAATTGTGAAGAATAAATCTTCCTTGGATAAATCCTGTTTTCTTTGGTCGGGCAATGTGTGCGGAAACACAGTGAATTCTCAAAACTAAAACCTTAGCAAGGACATTGCATGACACATTAAGTAATCAGATATCAGGAAGTGTGCAAGTGTTTAATACATGAAGAATGGGTGGATGTCAGAATCATAGGTTTTTGCTTCTTTAACCCCTTTCTAGACCATCCTCGATTGATATTGGGCATAATATTTTCAAATAATGGATTTCAGTATCCCACTTGATGTGGCTAATATCGATTTCGGGAAATCTGTTTTGAATCACTTGATTATAGTTGGATGCATATTACTATAAGGTGAATAATTATTGAAGGTTTTCCCTGATGTTCCTTATATATTTCTTGAAAGTTGCATTGCTTCTTGTTATTGTTTTCTGTATTTTTAAAATAAATGTTTTTTGTTTGGGATGCAGATATCTGCAGAGTACAATCTCTGAGTCACAGAGACAGGCCTGTCATTTCTTTAATAGTTTTTTTTTTCGAAAGTTAGCCGATTTGGATAAATTTCCAGACACTGAAGTAGTAAGCCGTGAGGCTTTTCTTCGTGTGAGAAAGTGGACTCGAAGAGTGAACATATTTGAAAAGGATTATATTTTTATACCAGTAAATTACAGGTACGTTATATTTGAAATGTATTTAAAGCACAGATCATTTATTGAATTTTGCTGCAGTGGATTTCTTTTGCATTGCATGTCTTAAATCATAGTAAATGCAGTTATCACTGGAGTTTGATTGTTATTTGCAATCCTGGAGCAGCTATTTTAGAAGGTAAGTTCTACAATGGTTTTGTCCTTTTTGAAAATTCTAACTTGAAGATTGTGATTTTGCAAATCGTAACGATTGCTTGCGCTATACAGATGGCAATCAATCAAAAACACCGTGCATATTGCACATGGATTCTATTAATGGCACCCATGGAAATCTTAGCAAGCTCATCCAAAGGTATTGATTTTTGTCTTTTACTTCCATCTCCTCAGGAAGGGGTATTAGTCAGTGATAAATTCGTGATGCATTAGAACACAACAGGTCCAAGAATATTTTACTTTCTTGGAATCATTCAGAGAGAAAGTCCATAGCATGTAGAAATTATAAAATAAAACAAGTTATAAGTTTGCCCATCTGTCTTGGATAGCCCCAGGTCTGTAATTGCAGTCTGCAAGAAACTGATCTTTAAGTTATGGATCCAGATATTGATATGCATTGTGCGTTTCCAGGTTTGGAGGCGCTGTATACCCAATTTGTTTTTTTGATTTTATGTCGAGCTCTTTTTAGGCTGTTGGAGGTGAATATTTCTAATTTTATCCTGGGATCAAGTTGCCTTCCAGAAATGATAGGCATCCTGCACAATCCATCCTGAAAGATTTGATTGTGAGATTTCTATGATTACTTCTCAACCAGGCTTTTACCAGAACCCTTTATGCATCTGCCTGACTACATTTTAATCTCTTATGTTTTTCAATCTGAAATCATAACTGTCTTGCATATGTGTATACAACTTATTTAACTTGCTGAATTTTGAAAATGGTAAAGAACAAATTTTGAATGCTTGTTGCTTGCTCTTGGTGGTTGAAGGGACATTTTGTACTTTTGAGCTAAGTTGACTTCAATTCCTTAAATAAAAGTTAATTTAGCTAAAAGCTCTTTTACACACTTCCATGATGCATAGTATTCAATTTTGTATGCGCTATGTGTTGCAGTTACCTCTGGGAGGAATGGCGAGAGAGACATAAGGTGGATGAAGCATCATTTGTTACTGCTGAAAATTTTAACAATATGCAATTCATTTCTCTCGAGGTTAGGCTGGTGCTTGTCTTTTTCCTTTTTATTTGTCGAACATTTTTGATTGTTACTTCATAAATATTGGGGCTGATAAGCCTGTTTGAATACATAGACATGACCACCTTGCACACTGTCTTATATTGCAAGTTTCATAAAGAAGGTCACAACTTATAAAAGCATAGAACTTTTGTTATCTTGTTCACCTATTGATTATTGATTTGTTGAGGTTACCATGCGAGTTTGTTGTTAGCTTTGTCATGCTAGTTTATTTGAATTTAGTATGGACATAAAACAATGCATTTGATTATTCTTACATATGAACGACCCTTTTGCATGCTATAATTGTATAAACTATTATACAAACTTTATTGAGCCTTTTCTAATCTCTTCCTGCCCTTGCTTATATGGTTTCCAATTCTCTAGATGCATGCATTGTTGGTCTTGTTAATGCACAATTTGTACTTATTCCAAAGGATAAGGCTTAGGGAAGGCAAATTGGCGTAATGGGAGGTTATCCTATCACTGTCACCTCAACAGGATACCTCTTTCTATTTAGGGTTGATAGCCCAGGGGAGACGTCCCCAGTGACCTGGGGGTTTGAGAAGACAAAGGTTAAAGTTTCTATGAAAATGTCATTTATCACAAGTCACACTGATCAGAAAGTCCCAGGGTTTTAACCAATGAAGTAATGAGGAATTAAGATGTACCTGCCCAGAACAAAACAACAAGAAAAGATATCTTTTGCAAGTACAACTTGCTGTTAGTACTTCATAAAACCATGAACTTTATCAATAAAAACAATAGTTGATATATAGTGAAGCAAACAGAAATTTATAGCAGCAATGTTTATAAGACTATAACTTCACAATAAATGCCTTACAATGGCTTCAAAATGACCAAGAATAATTACTAATCAACACCAAAATACTAGCATTTGTCAGAAGCAAATAAGGCAATGTATTTATCAACTTTCTCAATTGCTTTTAGGTGCTTTTAGTGCTGCAATAGATGGCTGTAGCTTACTTTATTAACAACAACAAATAGGTTAGTAGATTAGGCTATTCTAAGGTTAGGATTAGTTAGTAGAGAGATTAAGGTAAAGCTTTTGATGGTGGTTTTGGTCAATCACTCAATAGCAAGGCCTAGATCAGTTCTTTTAGGGAAAATGGAGTCTTTTAGCCCACAACAAATCTTGAAGGAACAAATGACAATAAGAGAAGTAAAGACAAGAGGGGTCAATAATTGAAGTGTTGGTAACCCAAGGCTTCAATCACCAAACCCTAGGGGAAAATGGCTACTAGGAAGTAGGTAACCCTAGGCCCTAGTAGTTTTCCTCCTCCTTTAGCTCAAAGGTGAAAAAGATAACGGCTTAGATGAAGCAAAAGGTGCTAGGGTGTTGCAATGGCAAGGCCCTTAGCAAAAGCTTCAAGAAAATCGATTTTCTAGCATAATCTAGTAGGTGAAAGCTATTAAGGCAAGGACAATAACATGTGCTTAGCCTCCTAGGGTTTTAAGCTAGCAATTTCATAATCTTAGTATAAATGCAAGATAAATGTAACTATAACCATTCAATGGAGAAGAATTGCAGAAAATTTACTTACATCCACCAAGAATCATCTAGCAAATACTCTAGTTGAACACTTCCACCAAGAAAATTGCCAAAATAGTCCAAAACAAGCCTCCTTCAAGACGTGCGCACTAAATTTCAGTCATATAACCCCAATTAGGGCGCAAATTTTAGACTTCACACTTGTGAGTGAAAGAAGATCAAAACATACAAGGGAAAATCCCTTATTTATACAATTACAATGACCATTTAGTCATACCGCTACAATCCATCTGGATCAGTCATACCACTACATGCCCATGGACCTAATAGGCTGGCTCGTGATGAGACCCCCTATCCTCCAACTAGGTTTTGATTTTATTATTTTATGGGTCCCTCTGTTTCTTGCTGAGAAGCCTTTTATTGCTTTGTCGGGGATCCCTAGGCGAAGCAGCTGGAGGTTTTGTTCTTTTGGCTTTTATTTTTTGCCAGTTATTTTTATCCTCTGGGCCTTTAGCCCCTTCTTCCCACAAGGTAAGGTACAACCCTTTGCTAGCTTGACAAACCCAATGCCCAAACCAATGTATGGGATGGATGAGAGGGAAAAAGATGAAAAGTGGTAAGTATGGTGGGAACGAACGATTAACTTTTATGAACCCACTCTGTGGAAACTCAAAACCCTATGGGAACCAACTTGCTAGGGCATCCTGTCATTCCCCCCAGGTGTGGACAGGTAGAAAGGCATAAGGTCCAAACACACGTCAGAAGTAAAAAGAATTAAATGCACATATTCAAATGTTTTGAGAATCAGAGTGACACATACCATGATACCTGGACTCATTACCTCATGGAGCAAGACCCATTGCCGCTGAAGGACCATGCCGATGGGATGGATGCTGTTGCTGACAAGTTGGAGGCGCTGAAGAAAAAAGATGGGCCCTCCAGGGCCAGGCTGAAGTCAATATGGCTCTCGGTAGTCCATGTCTAGGACCTGTGGGCCTCGAGACCTTTTTATTGTTATTTGTTGGACATGAATACACTTTTCTTATCTTACCAACTAGATTTAGACTAATGATCTTGAATTCCTGAACTAGGGAAGCAACAAACAACTCATTAATAGATTTTGCAAAATGTCAAGACAACGAGAATTAACAAAAAAATCACCAAGTGTGAACATTCCATACAAAAATCTTTTTATCTCAACCAAGGCTACGGGGGAGCACCCCCCCC
>ML781008.1:175261-191157 GCA_009831015.1 Picea engelmannii | reverse complement strand
AACTCCCATAGATGATGAATATCATTCATTACATGATGCAAGTAGCAAAATCCAAAATTAGCCTTTATAGATGAGGCTTTACATCCAAAATCAGCCTTTATAAATGAGGCTGTATGTGCTGAAAATGAAAAAAAAACATGAGCCAAAGGCAACTACAATTACATATCAATAATCATATTGATCCTCATCCTCATCATCAAAAATAGAACAAGATGCATGTTCAACAGAAACACATAAAATCATCTTCATTCTAATTAGAGAAGGCCAAAAAGGCATTAACTAACACTAACTGGAAGTTTGGGGGCCCCACGACCCCCTTAATTTGCCTAATTCTCCTTTGAAAGCCGCGGAAACTCAGCCGTATGGGCGCGGTACGTTCTCGAAACGCCGCCAGCTGTACCGTACGACGTTTCCCTTTCGAGAAACGCCATACAGTACGACCGATGACGTTTCAGGGCTGTATCGTACTCGTTTCGGCGTACCGTACCGTTTGGGGCTCCGAAACAGAGGGGGGGGGGGGGGGCGTTTCCTGCAACATAGATTCACAACCTTGCAGAAAAGGTTGGGATCTGCATCACCCCTAGGCTCATCAAGTATCCATCGATCCTGGGATACCATGCTCTAGGTGTCTGCAAGGCTTACTTCAATTTGCAAACATGAGACTCCTCCTCATGTATCATGAAGCCTTGTGCTTTTTCACATTGTTGAGGAAGTCGGTCTTCACATTCATTAGATGTGATCTTCATCTATCACTGAAGCAAGAGCAATAATAGTCCTGATGACTGGAGCAGGTGTCTAGCTCAAATATCTTTGCTCCCCTTGAATGTAATACCACCTCCCTCTCTGGGAGTATCTTTTACATATGCTTGGAGCTTCTGCCACATCTGCTCACTCTGCATCACATGCTAGAACCATCATAGAAGTACCCCAATTTGATTGATTGGCTACATCCATAGTCACTGGAATTGTCTTTGCTGTCTAGTCTGCCTAACTAGCTGCTCCTTCTGTGATTGAGACAAAATCCATACACAGTCCTCTTGACTGGCTTCCTCCTCTGTCACTGTAGCAAGGTTTACTGAAGTAGGAGATCTCACATCTCCTCGAAGCCTCCTCAAATCATGGCACCTGCCGGTCAGTCTTGGAAGATGTCTTTCTCCCACCTGGATCTTGGGGGGGGGGGAACACCCTCGAAATAATCATCTCTCTCTTGAGTCAACTGACTCTCTCTGAGATCATGCTCTGTACATTCTTGGTTAAAACCAAGCTCATCAAGTATCCATCGATACTGGAGTACCATGCTTCCTCTAAAATATGAATCCCTCTGAGTTGTACAATCTATGGAGCCATTTGCTCCCTCTGCATCTTTTGAAGTCTGATCTCTAATGAACTGTCCTGGGAGGTGGCTCCTCCCTACTAGATCCCGAGGGATGACTCCCTATGAACTATGGCTTCCTCTGAATTGGTACCAGGTGGGGCCATTTGCCTCACCACTGGTGGAGCCACCTGCTCCTCCCTGTCAATCTCCATGTGGAACACTTTGTATCCCACAAAAGTATCCTTCTTTTCGAAAGGTTCTAATTTTGTCTTCTTCTCCTTCGATATATGGATGTATGTTGTCATGTATACAACTCCATGTATAGATAGCCTGCTCCATGTCTCAAACTAGAGACCATCTAATCTGTTGCCTCCTGCAAATGTCACTATAGCTCCCTCTTAGAGCTATCACCTGTGACGTGCCCCGAACAAGGGCAATAAAAAAAAATAGCAGACGAGAACAATATTCTTATGATAAGGAAATAGGAACAAGAATAAAAAATGAGAAACAGGAACAACACTTTTCTAGTGTTGTTGCCAATCATTCCTTTGTGGTAACCTGCCCGGAACAAAACAAGAAAAAAAGACAAGAGCAACACTTTTCTAGTGTTGTGACCTCCAAAGTAACCTGCCCGAGATAAAGACAACAACAAGAACATCTCCTAGAAGATATGATCTTTGAAATAATTGGTTATATATATATATATATATAGAGAGAGAGAGAGAGAGAGAGAGAGAGAGAGAGCCCATAGTTTCATGCCAAGAGGGGCTTGGTTCTAACCCCCTTGGTTAGGTGCACTAGTCTACATCGATGGGTTTACTAGGGATGCCATCCATGAATGTAGGGAAACATATCTTGGGTTTCCAACTTTCTACATATATGTCTAGAAGCCCATAGTTTTGTGCGAGTAGGGTCTCGGTTCAAACTCCCTTGGTTAGGCACACTAGTGACTGGTCTACATTTATTGGTTTACTAGGGATGCCATCCATGAATATAGGGACCATATCTTGGGTTTCCAACTTTCCCTATGAGGTTTTCATTGCAAAAAATATTTATATACAAGCCTAAGGGGTTAGCTCAATTGGTTGCCAATGTTGTGGAGCATTTGGCTAGTTCCATGCCAACAAGGCCTCGACTTGTATCCCCTTAGGTTAGGTGCAGTAGTTATGTAGAGGGTTTTACTAGGGATGTCATTTGCAAATGTGGGGAAGCATCCCTTAGGTTTCCCTGTGAGATTTCCTTGGATTATATATGTGTGTGTGTGTGTGTGTGTGTGTGATATTGATGATGAATAGTCAGATTTACAACTACACATTGAGGATTTAGTGTAATTATTACTATTCATATTTATTATATTTTTGTATATATATTGTTAAATTAATTATGTTCATTACATGGTCATTCCGGTTGGCAACCTTGTTGGTTTGAGGCACAATTATTTCTTAAGTTTGTAGACATTTTGATTGTCTGTCTTTTTCCTTGCTCTATCTCCCTTGATTCCCCTCTCCACCACTTTACACTAGAGGAAATTAATTCTGATCAAAGAAGATATTTGTAGGTGTTTCACCCAAGTTTTTTGGACTGCACCATTTGGGCTTTGGAGACCCAAGTTGTCATCGTATCCTAAGCATTTCCTCCAAATCCCTGATAAGCTGATTGTTTAGTCAAGCTACTTTTAGTTCCATTTGTTGCATCGCCTTCTTTTTTCTCTCGACCAGTTTTGGGTGTGTTGCCGCCTTATACACACTTGGGTTATCGTGGAAGAAATCTTCAATCCACTTAGTGTGGCCTTGGAAGCAAGTCTTGAGTCAAGGTGTTGTTCGCTGATCCTCGACTCCTCCGTCTAGGCCAACTTCTAGCAAAGCCAAGGGGGGCAGTCCCTAACAAATATACTAAGGCTCTCAAGCTACGCTAAGCTAAAAGAACTATTCTAGGAGTTTATTGCAAATAAAACATAAAGCATTCAACTCGATTATTCATTAGATAAGATATTCATATAAAGATGCATGCATAATAAAGTAGTATACAATATCTGCAAGATTTATAAAATTTGTTAGACAATTACATTTGAGAATGAAAATACTGCTCATATACTTAAATATATAACCATAGAACCAGTGCCTTAAAAGTGTCTTGGGCAGTTGTTGAACACGTGTTTTATTAGGGTTTATTGAAAGTAGGTTAATGAGAGATGTGTGGCCTCTCTAGAGGTTACCTCTTTGTTTGGAAATTTGCTGAGAACCTACCGAAGCCCTAAGGCTTCACCAGTGAATTCACTAAGGGTGTCGGATGTCCAACACAGGGAGAACCTAGATCTCAAAGTTCCCCTCTGACATCACACACTCCCTTTAGGCGTTTTCCTACACATTACGGTAACTACTATTAAGGTTTCCCTAATTATACTACTCCACACTAACAACTCCGGTTCTGATGGATCCCAGGATCGAGCTAGACTTGCAAGGGTTCAGAGCAAACACTGGTAGTTGCGGGGAAGGTTTATTTTAAATTTGAAAGAAACAAAACTTGAAATTGAAAAACTGAAAAAGAACTATAGAAAACTTTGAAAGATTTTCTAATTACTAAGAGCGAAAAATGAAATCTAAGCTAGCACGCATGAAGAATTGAAGTTATTTTTGTGCTTAAGTGCATGAAGTAGTGAGTGCTTTGTAAGATTGATTTCCCTTAAGTTTGTGTGTTTGTAAGCAAAATAAGATGATAAAACTTGCAAGGAAAATAAAAAGAGAAACACACAACACCACTAATCCCCCTAAAGGGGATGAAGAAACTAGGCACCAAAGGCCCGCTTATATTAAGCCTATTATAACTTTGAGAGGATGACTCTCTTTTTTCTCTTCTTTTTAGCTTTTTAGCTTTTGGATCCTTATAGAATTGGATCAATGCTAAACTAACTATTACAAAGAGACTCCTTGAGTCTTGGTCTTCAACGGGTCAAGTTCGGAGTGAAAGATCGTCAATTTGGGTCCCAAAAAGGTCAAAATCTCCCTTGTAATAGGGCAGACCTGCTAAAAACCAGCAAAGAGAAGTTATTAGTATTGGCAGAAAATGATATAAAAATTACGAAAAGAAGGAAGAAATTTTATCAAGCTTTTTCAATAATGTTTATGTAAAATAAAAGACAATTTTTTGGGCTTTTTAGAGAGTTTAAGGAAGCTAACTAACTCCTTGTTGGATGCTTTCTGTCTGCTGTCCTAAAACAGAAACTTAAAGCATTCAATTGACTAGATACTAAGAGCAAGCAATCAACAACTTTCTAACTTGAAATTTAACAATAAATATCAGAAAATTACTTAATAGAACTAGATCTAGACTTTGGATTTAGCAATGAATTTGAAACTAGATCTAGACTTTGCATGCAAACACTAGATAGTAAAATGAAACTTTGAAACTTGATCTAGCTATTCATGCAACCAAAGAAAGAGAGGGGAATAAATGTTTTGATCTTTTTATAGAGCCTTTTGCTTGAGCTTCATGAACCCTTGGGCTATGGAGTCCTTTTCTGGTGTGAAGAAGAGGGAAGTGTGTCTTCTGAAATGCCTTTAGAGAAAGCAAAAGAAGCAACCAAGCTCTTTCGAATCTCCAAAAGTGGGTCTTTCACGCTCCAAATTCCTTGCAAGTACCTGCAAAACAATGGTGTTTCCTACAAGAGAGACTTCATTTCACGTTAGTTTAAACAAAAACCAAGCATGTGATATAAGCATCAAATGCATTAAACAAGTAGATAGACTAGCAAGCAAGTAGAACTATCTATTCTAATTGAATAATAATATCCTTACCATTAGCCAATATGCAAGTACAATAAAGAAATTTGAAACAATAGTACCTCATAAGCTAACAATCCATCCACACATTTGAGACTACACACCAAATCTTGACCTCCAAAGTCTTTTGATTCAATAACAAAATTTTACAAAATGATCAAGTCGCCCAAGTTCCATTTGGACTCAATGGAGGAGAGTTGAGCTTGATATGAAGATCCCAAGGTAAAGGTGCATGGGAGAGGAGGAGATGCGCATGAGCTAAGTGGGAGAAGGGTGGAGTGCAAGGTAGGAGATGTGGAGTAATGTGGGGGAGTGTAGGAGTTGAGTGAGGGTAAGGGTGAGTGAAGTGAGGGTGGTAGGTGAGTGAGGTTGAGTGTTTAGCTTTGGGATTAGTGCCCTCAAAGGAGAATGCACCAACGAGGAGAGGAGGTGCATGTCAGCTCATTGGAATCTCCACCCATATGCCATGTCAACTAGACCATGCACCCTCACTGGGAGAAGCCTCTGCCAACTGTACTCGGAACTCCAGACAAGGCAAAAGATGTTTCCGACATGTTTGCTAACTTTTAGGAATTCCCCTAAATTTTAGGAAAATTAATTAAAGTCCCTTTTTTGTCTTTTTGAGAGTAAAATACATTTTTGAGTGATTAAAACCACTTTTTTGCCTCGACTAAAGGGGAATAAGTGTTTAGGGGGTTCTGAATTCTGAGCATCTGACTGCTCAGTCTCTGGCGGCTCATCTGCAAATCCAGCTAGTACAACTCGGTGGATAACAGGGTGCACGCATACCAGTTGAGAGTTGAGGCAAAGAACCATCATCCCAGTAGATAACAAATCTGCAGACTTTGCTCATTGCATGAGGTAGAGATGGAGGAGCACTTTATCTTTAAAGTGAGTTTTCATTGTCTTTGTAGGGGTCCAAATAGATTGTTATTGACCTTTAAAGATATTCTGATCTATTGTGCCTTGCTTGTAAGTTAGAGTGGCACCTGCTCTTAGGCAGTGCCTCCTTCAGAGCTCCTTCACAGTTGCTACACATATTACACATATTGCTTCCTCTTTTCACTTAAGGCAGGACACTGGGGTAAAGCACCCTGCAACTACTCAATTGGACGGGACTAGGGCCATCTGGAAGTGTTCAATGGCCTGCACCACCTGGGCTCAAGATCGTTCCACGTTAAGGGCTCATAGGAAGACTATATCCTTTCTGCATTGTTTGTGAACTTCTTTAGCAAGCTTCAGAATGGCATCCAGTCCTTGTGCATTGTGCTTCTGTGACAGCAGATAAAACCCATGTAGTTGAATTTGGTTGCAACTAGAAAGAACATTGGGTTCTAGCAAGGTTAAATTTTTGGGGAATGTTTCTGTGTATTTACCCTTAAATCAACTAATGGATTCTTTTGTTTGGTATATGCTTTGGATATTGAACTAAGAAGCAACATTAAAACTGGATATGCTTTTCACATGATTAGGTTCTGTAGACATATCTCTGAGAGTAGTTGACAAAAATGTTTGGATTGTTTGAAGATTAATAAATCTGAACATTTGTGCAGATTCCCTGCCTAAATTTACTCTAAATGCTAATGGATGTTAGCTTTTGATCAATTCTTTTGTTATATGCATCCCATTATGGATAACGGTTGTCAATGCTGTTCTTTATGTTCTTGTTTTATTGGAGTTGTGGCTGATAAGTTTTTTAATTTCTGGTTCACTTTTCCAGCTTTCAAGTGATTGGTTTGTTCCGGCTGAAGCTTCTTTGTTGAAGCGATATCATATCCGTCAACTCATCTACAAACTTCATAAAAAATTATCTGGCAATGGTCCAATGCTAAGTTATGGTACAGGTCAGCAGTCTTATAAAGCAGAACAAAGTGACACTGGGAAGAACATGGAAGTAGAATTTGTTTGGAAAGATTGTTCTGCTAACCAAAGATCTTCTTTGAATTCTGTTCTACCTGAAGGTACTGAGCAAACATCTTTATTCCAGACAGATAAAACTGCTTTGATGGAAGATTCTGGGAAAGCTCTTGGGGTTGGTCGTAGTGAATATGATGGAATTGTAGCAGAACATTTTAACTGTGATGAAGGGTTCAGGTCATTTCCTCAGAGTCTCTCATTGCAACAGCTGAAGTCTACTCTCAGGCAAACAGAGAGTGTTGATAAAAGCACCAAAGATTTGCCTTCTGGGCATCAAATAAACCAGTTTTCTTCTGGTGTATTTAATCTGATTGGAACTATTGAGTCCGGCCAAAATGAGAAAGAAACTGTAGACATTGGAGTCTCGACGGCAATGGCTTTAGGTATTCAGTTTGATTTATTGCCCAAGGAAGTTAATGCCAATACTGACCAGTTATTATATCAACGGGAGGAACATTCAGGCAGTTCTTCAGAGAGAGTGCTTTGCAGAGAAGTATCGGAAGAGTCTTCACAATCTGTGAGGAAACGTGTGGCTTGTGACACAAGTGCACGGAAGAAGCTGAAGGCTCTTGATGACATAGTAGATGAACCAGAAGTTAAAGAATCAGAAGAAAACGAAAAAGCGGCATCTATACTGCAACTGAAGAAAGCCAATGAGCTGAAACTTTTGCCAGAACGAAGCTCTCCACGTGCTGGTCAAGTTTCAAAGACAGATGAAACACTGGTTGCAGGAAGAGTCATTATTGGTGAAGATTTGCAAAGGATCACCTGTCATGAGATTAATATGCAGAGAGTGGAGCAGGAGAATCCACTAAGTTTAAAAACAGGCTTTTCTGATAACACTGATAGCTTTCCACCAGTGGAAAAGAAGTTCGAATCCTTTTCTGCAGAAGACGTGAAACTGCATGTTGTTGCAAGTGTGAGCCATCATGAGGCAGTAGTAGTTGGTAGCCTTGGAGATCCTAAAAAGGGCACCATAGGTTCTTTGGTGTCTCCTCAAGTTGGCCGACATTCTCTTGATTGCAGTGTTGATGTTGATCAGACATCATTGGATAAATCCAACCATTCCTTTTCCATGGGGGATTGTGCAAGATTTGCAGACAATACTCGAGAGAATAGTAGCATAGGTGCTTCTGATAAAGAATGTGCAAATTCTATCAGCAAGACAATTGAAAGTGTAGACAAAGGTGCTTTGGTGTCTTCTCAAAATGGCCGACATTCTCTTGAATCCAATGCTAATTCTGATTGTGCATCATTGGATTCTGAAGGTGCAGATGGCAATGTAATGGGAAATGAGGATATGCTTAACTTTCCAGAAGGGACGTTCAAGACTCCAGCTGGAAATGAAGAGTTAAATGTTATAGTTCACAAGAGAGAATGTATAGACTCTGTTAGCAAGACAACTGATAATGTTAAGGTCATTGACCAAAAAGAGAGGGCAGAACCCCTCCCAGATTTGGAGGACAACACAGGCAGGGCACCAGAAAACAAGAAGTCTCATGTAGTAGGAGATGTGGAATGCCCATCTTCTAATGATTTTAGTTCTCCACCTCAGGAGTTGCTCATATCAAGAAATCCTCGAAGTCGAAAAACACCCTTGACAGTACCAAAGGGAGGAGACCTAGATGGCAATAAAGGGACTGGACATGTTCTAGAACGTCCCAGGACTAGAAGTGTCACAAAAAACATGGATTCTGCAAGACTTGCCCGAGAAAATCGCAGGCGAAATCCAAGCCTCTACGGAAGATGAAACGAAGTTGTTTTTTCAACTATTTTAAGAACATTTCTCATTGTAACCATAGTTTCATTGTATTATTCATCGATATGATTTTGTATCAGCTGTTTGATTATCATATCCTTGTGATATGTTTTAGGGAAGTGGAGCAAAATCTGTACAAATAATGATCACAACACCTTTTTTCAACTAGAATTGTAAATGTGCATAGTTCATGTGCAGGCAACTTTTCTGTTTCCGTGTTTCAAAATCATCAGCTTTCAACCTTCTGCATTACAATTCATACTACTTGCCCATCTATTTTGGCATTTACCCATAATGAAATGTTCGTTTGCTAATGTTTTTAATTTTATAGGGTTGCATAGCTTTTTGGAAATGATCTGCAAAACATTTTTAATTTGGGTTCGATAGTACACAATTAGGCTTAGTAGCATCCATCTTGTGATTTCCTGCATTGATTGCCTGTTCCATTATAAACTTTTTATTTTGTACTTGTGTGTCATACCAACTGTGAGGTAGATGGCGACTATAACTTTTAAACACAAAGGTATCGAGATCTGAGTTTCTGTTAAGTGTTACATATTCATCTCTGTTATGTCTAGTGCAAATTGATCCTAAAAGTTTGTATGGATTTTGAAAAGTTGATTAACCTCGGTGTGCCACAACTGTGCAGTCATCATTCAAATTCAGAGGCCATATTCAGAAATGAATGGCGAATGATAGAACCAAAAGATAGAAAGGGGAAGCTTTAATAAATTCAGATATCAAAAAGAAAATAGTCAAAATTGATTGCACATAAATTGACCCATGCGCAGTTATAATTAGAGTTACGTATTGAGTGAATTTTTCTTCCAATGTTTGAATGGGATGTCTAGTGTTTCTGCTTTCTGTTTTCCTTCGTCTCCCACTTCCTTCCTCATTTTAATGTACTTCACTGAGTAAGGAATATTGTTAAGTCATGTCTGGTAAATTGTTGGATGTAGCAGTTCACATATTCAGATTGAACTGTTAAGGGTGCCCATCATGATAGGGTTATATACCTCAGTAGCAGAGCAGATTGTGAGCGGGGGGCAGGTGTTGGGTTTGATTCCTAAGCTGTCGAGTTTTAAGCATGGTATAAAAGACTAGGGTGGTTAGGAGGCTTGATCAAGATTTAGGTGGTTAGGAGGCTAGGAGGTTAGGGTGGTGGGTAGCAATTCAGAGATTTAGATCAAGCTATCATGGGTGCTGATCATTAATGGGAGACGTAGCTCAATGGTAGGGTGGGCCATTGGCAGGGCAGTTTCATTTCGTAGCTGTCCAATTCTTAACAAAATTTAATATAGGTTTTTGAATTTAGTTTAAAAAGATTCTTAAACTCGGTACAACTTTGTAAACATTGTCGAATCAACATTTGTGAGATGGGGTTTTGCAGTATGAACTATTTTTTATTTTTTTTAGTACACACCAGTGCATTTTTTACCAATTAATTGCTATAATTCTTCTTTTTTTTGGTTTGAATCAAGCAAAATTGTTCTGATTCCATGCAGTGTAAATTTCTGGATAACGAGGATGATAGAGAATGAGATCTTAGGTACTCTACTTAATCCAGTGAGACTTGTGAGTTGAAAAATGAGTTTGATGATTATTCAAGTTAATTTTTTTTCCCTGAATTGAATAAAACGTTATTGATACTACAATCATGTTCTTGAAGGCTGGTTTCACTCGATGGATGTGGAAGTCAATTGAACTCGAGCAATGCTTATTTCTATAAAAATAATATTAGTTCTTCTCATATATGTTTATTGCTAATTGCATTTCTGAAAATTTGAATCCTCTTAGTTATGAATTGTTGTGAACTATTGTTTACATATTGCATGGCTATGAGTCCGGATCTAGAACATTTTGTTACTAATTTGCATGTTTTGGGATTTCAAAGTGGCTAGGTCAAGTTACTAACTCGATTGAGGATCTCATTTTATCAGGGATGTCGTCAATACTTGTGGCTTCTTTACCCAAAATCCTTTAGATGCGGATCTCATTTTTACAGGGATGTCGTCAATACTTGTGGTTTCTTTACCCATGCTAATTATTAACAAATATTGGGGTGTTATCTGACTTGATTACCACATCATGTTCAAATCATATGAATAGAAGCCATATACAATGTCTGATCAGTGTATACATTACAAAAAAAAAAACTTGAGTTTAATTGCCTTTAAAGAATACACAAATGATTTATATAAAAAACTGCTTCAACAAAAGGCAACCTAATCCCCTCCCTTTCAGTTGTTGAGCAGATTCCCTCAATTTTATTAAGGCTGTAACTAGTATTTTGAGATACATTTTCAATAGTTTCTAGTGACTGAATTTGATCTCTTTTACCAACATATAAATAAATAGAGATTTAAATAAAAGCATTTTTTGGTCACTGAAACTGACAACTCTTCTAAAATCATATAAAGCAATGATGAGGTGTAAATAAGAGACTTATGCATTGTTACAATAAATTGAAATACCTCTTCTAACATCAAATAAAACAATTATGAGGTATATATAATAAATTTATGCATTTGTCACAATAAATTAAATCTCCTAAAAGGTTATCTTTTGAGTTTTTTTTTTTTTTGTCAAAATGGTGCAAAATCATGTGTACTTTCAAGTGATACTTGAATTCACTATGAAAGGGTGGCCATAATTTTTACCATTAGAGGCAAATGGTTGGTAGGTATTTTTATGAAGAAATTCAAGATTGCATATTTTTGTTTACTGGATATTTTATTTTTATTATTTGTTGGTTTTTTCTCTCAAAATGATGCAAAACCTGTGTACTTTCAAGTGATTTTTTAATTTACTATGGAAGGGTTGCTGCTTTACCCTTATTGAAACTCCCTTATGCATATTTCATTTGTTCAATAACCTGTGTACTTTCAAGTGATTTTTTAATTTACTATGGAAGGGTTGCTGCTTTACCCTTATTGAAACTCCCTTATGCATATTTCATTTGTTCAATTGAACACATTTAATGTTTGATTGAAGATTTTCTATATGCACTCAACTTCTTACCGTGCCATTGGCATGTAATATAAGATTGAGAAACTCGTTGACAGATTAATATAACATTGAAAAGCTTGTTAAATTCTTAGTAGTTTATCTTTGACCAAATAATATTACCATTTGTTTAACATTAAACTTGATGTAATAATATGCATTCAACTTCCTATAACATAACATTGAGAAACTTGTTAACTTCCTATTAGTTTTACCTTTTAATTAACTAATATTTCCATGTGTTCAATAGTGAAAATGTTAGTATCACATAAATAAATATTTTAAACATTTCTAGGTCAAATCTTTTAATTTTTGGATATTTGCTCAATCTCCTAAGGCTCTCCTAAGGAACTATGGGAGGTGGTGGTGCAACAAGTTTACCTTTTAACTAAATAATATTTCCATGTCTTCAATAGTGAAAATGTTAGTATCACATAAATAAATATTTTGAACATTTTTAGGTCAAATCTTTTAATTTTTGGATATTCGCTCAATCTTCCAAGGCTCTCCTAAGGAACTATGGGAAGTGGTGGTGCAACAGGTGAAGTAGATAAGTGGATCACCAAAATCCATGGTGTTTGCAACATTATTCCAAATTTGCATCAAAATGTTCATTGCTACTCATGTTTATTACTCTTCTTATTGGGTCCCATCAAAGGGAGCCAAGTGGGTGATTTGGGTTGTGGAAGGTAAAGAGTCTAGAAAAGTGCTTGTTAGGCACTGCATTATTGAAGGGGTGTTGTTGGAAAAAAACGTATGGAAAGTTAAGTCATTGGTTGAATCCTCCTAGTTCTCGAATTTGATACTCTTTTAGTAAGGCATTCACTCAGTTGATGTTCTTTTTAATGGCCTTTCCAAAAATAGGATCCCATGGGCCAATCTCAAAAGGAAGTTATGACTGGTCAATATCGATAAAAATTGTGGACCGAGGGCTTCATCCTTAATGACTTGATGCTAACTTGCCTTTCTAGCACCTTGTGCTCAGTGGCGAGAGAAATTGCTTTTCTTAGGTACATGGTAATGGCGGAATACAAGTGGCCTTGCTCCAAGCCGTTACTCGAAGGCCAACCAAATAAAGTTTGGCGGCTAGAATTGAGGCAAAATACATGGTTATTTCTCTTAAACAACATATAACGATTGAAGCCTCGTTGAACGACGGGTGTACCTATAACGGTCCTAAGGTAGTAAAATTCCTTGTCAGGTAAGTTTTGACCTGCATGAAAGCTCTACTAATTGAGCTATCCTAGTTCTTCCATGTGTATCATCTTGGTACAAGTTTTTAACTTGTGCTAATAATATCTTTCAGTGTAACTGGTTATTCTTTGCCTCAAGATCAAGTTGGTTATTAGGCAATGAAAATTGTGACTAGTGTGCCTGAGGGTATTCTGTATGAAAGCCCATTTTTGAACAAAGAAAAATGTTTTTTTTTCTTTGTAGACTAGTGGTGGGAGGCCTCCTTTTGGATAAAAGGCTCCCATACACGAGAATGGAAAACTTCCATTGTCAAAACCTTGAAGCACCTTTTCGTGATTTTGTTTGTTATCTATGGACTTGGGTCGAGTTTGTTTGTCAACAATGTTTGTTGGTGTCCTCACCCTAGCGAGTTGCCTTGCTAGGAAATCACTTACCACTAGACATTGAATTTCACACTGCTTGGATGCTCTTTTGAAATGGATCCTTTTTTTGGATTTGAGAAAAAATAAAGGATGTCTTATTTAACATTGTTTTATCATCACATTATTCTCTTGGTACAATGCACAATTGATGTATGCCTACTTGGTCTTGTGGATTACTACATAGACCCCCAAAGTATGGTTGGAGATGAAGCATCTCCAACAACTTATTGAGTATTGGCACGAGGTCCCATGTACGATGGCCTCTAGACCCTCTTGACTCATTTTTCTTTTCTGGAATACAAGGGCTACCTTCTCTACTTGGCTCCTCAAGCTTGAACCACAACAAGCTCTGCCACAATGCAAGGAAATAGGGTTAGGAGCACACATGCAATCTATCTGTGGGACCCCTGCACTATGACAAATAATTTCCCTACCGACGGTTGCTATCTTAGAGGGGCTTAAGCCCTAAAACCACCTATTGATGGGTGGGTCAATATGGTTCTTATGATGACGATTATCTGACCATTGGAATAAGGCAAGGCCCCAAACAACCATGACCAACATCCCTATGTGGTTGGTTGGGTTGTATATGTTAGATTATAAGGCTTATATAATAATGCCAAGTTGTTAGGCATTGAGTTATCGTTGAATGATGGTTGATATAATCATTGAACCACTTCCACTCTAATAAAAATAAGTTAGTTCTTACAACAAACTACAACCTATATAAAGAGATGAACACTATTGTATTATAAAAAGATGAACACTATTGTATTAATTAACCAAAGGTAATATTTAATATGTGAATATCTTCTTCATGTTCATCGTATTGTTCATCCTTCATTGTTTTATCATTGTGCCTCAAGTTCATCGTATTGTTCATCCTTCATTGTTTTATCATTGTGACTCTGATTAATCTAGGTCTTGTGTTGCAAGATTAGAGGCTGAGTTTGAAAAGGAGGTCATGAACAAGGAAACACCTAATAAGAAAGAGTGTACGTTCCGTGTTGATAAGAAATCCGGTTTTTCATTGAAAGAGTGGACGTTCTGTGTTGATAAGAAATACCGTCCGTCCTTAAAAGCCCCCTTCCAGTGATTAAGCAAGCAAGAAAGAATGTAGCCTATATACAACAAATGGCAGATTGAAGACTTTCATTGCCAAAAGGAAACACTATTGCTGTGTGAAGTTTTGGTTGAATTTGCAAGTGGAATGACTTGCAGTTTCCATTCAGAGAGCCTAATCAATTAAAGAAGCTGCTGCATCATTTTAAGTTTGTGAGCTGTAATAAATAAGGGGATCCACCATAATAAATAAAGGGGATCATGGAAGGGAATTGCCAGGTTCGGGTGTAGAATATTGCAGGGATTGCATACACAAACATATGCTACCTGGTGGTTATTCAAACTATAATCCGACATTCATTAGCATATTTCAAATCATAACATCCTCATTAAGTGAAGTGCCAATCAGTTGTTGAAGAGTTGAAGTCAGTTATCTTTGGCCAAGGTATGTCATTTGTAAAAACATTTTTATTTTTTTATTTCTTCCTGGAAATAACAATTTCCTTGCTATTCAATTTTGAATAAAAGGCAACTTTCCAATACATATAAACTAAAGACACGAGGAAGATATAATGTTAGTATTGCAAAAAGATGGGTCATACAACAATTAGTTGTAAAATCCATGCCAATAATCTTTTCAAAGAGAAGTTTAAGGAATCAACAACTATAGCCAATTACTGAAGATCCACCGGAGACAGACAATAGTGAAGACTTTGTTGAAGAATTCAATTTTTAAGAAGGCCCACACTTTGAAGACATGGATGGATGTAGTAGAAGACAAATGATGTTCATTAGTCCAAGATGCTCGTGGATAAGAGAAACTATACTGTATTTGGGTTATGAGACATGCAAGTGGGGATTGTTGTCCAATAGTTCAGGAGAGATCTTGGATTTGGAAGTTCAATATCATACATTTACAAGGGTTACAAGACATTTCAAGTGTTAATGATGTCCAACGATGCCGAGAAACTTGGATCACAAGTAGGAGGGCATAGCTTTCAATGGAATAGGGAACAACTTGAAAGAGTCTTACTGGTCAAGAATGTTTTCAATTACAAAGCTTTTAAAGAGTGCTTGGTTCTATTTTTAGTTTTGTTAATTTAGTGGTTGTTTGCTTTCAATGAGTTATATATATATATATATATATATATATATATATATATATATATATATATATATTTGGACAAAATAGGGTATTTCCACACAGGACGAACACCTTTGGTAACTACTCACACAATGAGATCAAATATCAACACACCAATGTTTTTACATGGTTAAAACCCTTGAAGAGGGAAACAGTCCATGCCCCTCTTGATGCTTGTGGTAGCACTGAACGAACATGTATTTCCACACAAGTCTATGTGTCTAGATGTGTGGAAATCGTCCAAAGACTTTTAACTTAGTAGGTTTACTTTAATTAAATGAATTATTAAAGTAAATTG
>ML781008.1:123112-168347 GCA_009831015.1 Picea engelmannii | reverse complement strand
AAGGCTGTTTGTATTTAAGTAAACAATCAAAGCTTAAATCCACGGTACTTTCTGAGCTTCATGCTACACCCACAACAGGGCACTCTGGGTTCACCAAAACCTATGACAGGGTCAAATGTTCCTTTTTCTGGGATGGCATGAAATAGGACATTCATAATTTTGTAGCTGAATGTGACGCGTGTCAACGCAACAAGGGAGAAACAGTCAAATCATTGGGCACACTACAACCACTCCCGATTCCACCTGCTATTTGGAAGGATATCTCGATGGATTTTATTACCGGCTTACCCAAATCGGGATATAAATCCGTCATCATGGTGGTTGTTGATCACCTTTCCAAGTATGCTCATTTCTGCGCCATTCAACACCCGTTTACAACATCCATGGTGGTTCAAATATTCATGGATTAGTTCTTCAAGCTTCATGGCATGCCGCACTCTATTGTTTCTGATCGTGACCCAACTTTCACAAGCAATTTTTGGCAAGAACTATTCAAGATACAAGGCACATAATTGCATCTCAGCACAACTTATCATCCCTAGACTGATGGGAAAACAGAAGTTGTCAACAAGTGTTTGGAAACATATTTGAGGTGTTTTGCCTCGTAAACGAAAAATCAGTGGGCTCAATGGTTACCCCTAGCTGAATGGTGGTACAACACTTCATACCATACAACTACACACATGACTCATTTTGAAGCAGTATATGGACAGAAGCCACCTTCAGTTCTCTCATACTTACCAGGTGCCTCGAAGGTCCAGGCGGTTGACCTATCACTTACAACTCGAGAGGCTATTCTTTGTACCCTCAAAGAGAATTTGTTCATGGCACAAAATCACATGAAGCAACAAGTAGATCAAGGTCGCTCTGAACGTCAATTTGCAGAAGGGGATCAGGCATTTCCTCGACTGCAACCTTACAAGAAAACTTCCCTCAAGGCCAAGCATTGTCAGAAGCTAGTGCCCAAATTTTATGGTCCTTATACCATGCTCAAGCATGTGGGACAAGTCGCCTATTAGTTAGCTTTGCCCAGCCATTTGAAGCTACATCATGTTTTTCATGTTTCATGCTTAAAGAAGGTGATTGGAGCTAAGTGCCAAATTCAAACCAACCTTCCAGAGTTAGCTGAAGAAGGATCCATTTGGATACAACCAGAATCATTTTTGGACCAGCGTGAGTGTCGCCTACATTAGAGAACCATCAAGGAAGTGCTAGTCCAGTGGAAAGATACAACTCCAGTAGACGCCACTTGGGAACCAACTACCATTCTGCAACAATTTCCTCATCTCAAGCCTTGAGGACAAGGCTGTTTTTAAGGGGGCGGACATGTTAGGGTCCTAACCCGCACATAGGTAGAACAATATATTCGGATGTAATAAAGGTCAATATTAATAAGACCTTTCAATAAAATAGAATAATGCGGATGTAAGAAGACCTAATAGAAGCTTTTGCTTCTAGAAGGATCTTCCTCTAGATGCTTCTTTTTAGTATAAATAGGAGTCGAGGGTATGAGAACCCTAGCTTGGATATTATTGTAATAGATCTCTTCTCAACTGGAGGTTTCCCCCTCGAAGAGGCCCGTGAACATTGCTTTCAGATTCAAAGTGCTATTTCAGTTGTTATTCTTATATCATTTCAGTGTTATTGTGGTGAATGTTCCGATTATATTGCTATTATTCTATCATTACTAGCATTTTATTTTTGTTCTGCAGACATTTTATATTTGGTATATTACAGGGTCATCTTGGATTTAGTGGAGGATCATCTAATTCCTCACTTATCCGAGAAGAAGACAACCAAATATATCTTTGATGCCTTGGTAGGGTTATTCGAGAGCAAAAACATGAATAGGAATATGGTATTAAGGAATACACTTAGATCGGTGCAGATGTCTAAAGATGACAATGTTACCACCTATTTCATGAGGATCACACAAGTGTGTGATAAACTTGCAACAACATGGGAGAAAATAGAGTACACAGAGCTCATGAATGTGGCATTAAATGGTCTTCCCAAGTCATGGGAACCATTTGTCAAGGGACTCGTCGCTTGGGAAAATATCTTAGATTGGAAAATACTTTGGGATGATTGCATCTAGGAAGAGACTTGGGAGGAGTATAAGAGGAGCAAGCAAGGAGGTAGTGAAGAGAACTTGTCTCTTGTCAATAAGACAAGGAATCGTAGAGGAAAAAGTTTTAGCAAGAATGGTAACATTGATGGAGGATCATCACAACTAGGGAATAAGAAGGAATTGAGTAAAATCAAGTGTTTCTCACATCATAATAATGGACATTATGTTTCTCAGTGTCTTGAGAAGAAGTCAAGTAAAAGAAAGACATAGAGAACACCATCAACATAGACACAGCTTGATGAATTTGCAATGAGTTTTGAGAAGGATTCTCATTGGTTTCTTTCCTTTCCACCAACACAACAATGATGAGTGCTTGGTTCTTGGACAATGGTACATCTCATCGTATGACATAAGCATGGGAGATATTTAGTAGTTTGATGGAGAGTGACACATATCTTCATGTGTAGCTTGGTGATGATGCTAGGTATGTAGTGAAGGGAGAGGGGATAGTTACGTTCCAACTCGAGTCAGGAGGTTCATTAGATTCCCATGATGTGATTTATGTACTAGGTTTGAAGAAGAATTTGCTTCGAGTCTCAATTATGGAGGATAGGGGTTTTGTCGTTACTTTTTAGAGTGGGCAGGTACTTATACATCCAGAGAAAGCTAGCCCGAACAATGCTATAGTCATTGGTGTTAGAGAAGGCACTTTATACAGGTTGCAGGGAAAGCTTGTTCCATATTTGGTACACAACAATGACAAGCTATGTGAGTTGTAGCACATGAGGTTGGGACACCTACACTATAAGGCATTGCCGATTATAAGGAGGATTGTTATAGGTCTTCCAAAGTTCAGTATTGAGCAGCAGGGAGTGTGTAGAGGGTGTTCACTTGGAAAGAATGCCAATGATTCTTTTCCTAACAAAGAGAGTAGGTCCAAGGGGACCTTGCATCTTATCCATTCAGATGTGAGTGGGCCAATGTCAATTGCATCATTATAGGTATTGTCATACTATGTGATGTTTATTGATGATTTTTCCAAGAAAACCTCGATCTTCTTTATGAAGGCCAAGGATGAGGTCTTTAGTCAGTTCAGAGAATTCAGGGATTAGGTAGAGAACTAGAAATGTAAGAAGATCAAGGTATTGAGGTCAGATAATGGGGGAGAGTACACCTCTAATGACTTCAAGGATTTTTTCAAGGAGGTAGGGATAAAGAGGGAGATGATAGTCTCATACAAACCTCAACATAATGGGGTTACAGAGAGAAATAATTGGTCCATCATCGGTTCTTCCAAGGCTATGTTACATGACCAAGAGTTTCCTATATTTCCATGGGAAGAGACATGTAATACAATATTGTATGTGCAGAACAATAGTCCTCACAGGATATTAGGGGACAAGACTCTAGATGAGGCATTCTCAGGAGTGAAGTCAGAGATTAGTCATTTGAGGACCTTTGGTTGTCTTATTTATATCCATGTGCTTGTGGAGACGAGGACGAAGCTGGAGCCTTCAAGATATAAGAGTATATTTGTGGGGTACAACGAGACCTCAAAGAATTGCATGATCTTTATTCCAGCATAGTGGAAGACAATTGTGACCAAAGATATTAAGTTCAAAGATAAATTGGTATCTAAGAGTACTTAGGAGTCATCAACAGTGACAGAGAAGAAGGAACAACATGTTCCGAAGGATGAGCATCAATCGATAGTTCATACTTAAGGTGGGGAGGAGGTGTTACCCCCTTCTAGTCTTGTCATGAGACCCTAGTAGCTATTACAAACATTGAGGGATGTTGGTGAGGCTATCTAGGAGTTCAAAATTCAGTTGGGTAGAAGGAGTTACCCCCTTCTAGTCCTATCAGGAGACCCCGATGGCTATTACATACATTGAGGGATCTTGGTGAGGCTCCTAGGAGTGCACTCAGAGAGTGCAAGTCTCTGAAGAAGTTTCCAAACTATATGGAACTTATGAGTAGTATCATTGATGTTGAGCCTTCCCGTTTTGAGGAAGCAACAAATCAACATGTATGGTGGGATCCCATGGTAGATGAGTACACCTCTATTATGAGGAATGTTGTTTGGGACATAGTTCGGAGGCTAGAGGGGAAGTCTGTTGCGAGTTCTAGGTGGATCTACATGATCAAGAATGCTGCACATGGTAGCATCGAGAAGTTCAAAGCGAGGTTTGTGGTGAGAGAGTTCTCCCAGAAAGAGGGAATATATTATGAAGAGACATTTTATCCAGTCACCAGGCATGTTTCTATTTGTTATTTCTATTGCTTCAGTTATGAGGTGGAGGATACATCAGTTGGATGTGAAAACAACTTTCCTCAATGGGGTCATTTAGGAGGAAGTATATATAGGAACATCTTAGGGCTTTGAGGTACATGGGAGGGAGTCTAATGTGTGTAGGCTTACGAAATCCTTGTATGGACTTAAACGGATACCCAGTGTATCGTATTCCAGAATTGACAGATACTTGCATAGTATGGGATTTGGAAAGAGTGACGTTGATCCTAAATTGTACTTCATGCTTGTTGGGTTGGAAACACTCATATTGGTTCCATGTGTTGATTATTTATTTCTCATGGGTGCAGGGGATCTTATTGTAGGGTGCAAAGTGGATTTAGCTAGTGAGTTTGAGATGAAGGACATTGGTTTGATGCATTATTTCTTTGGGTTAGAGGTATGATAGGTATTGAGAGAGATATTGATGCAGGAGAATCGCTCCAAGCTAGCTATGCGCCATCCAACCAACACATCAAAGCATGCATTCAATGGAAGGAGAGAGGCGCAACCCTCTCGTTTTTCAAAATTTGAAAATTGTATTAAATGTTGTAAGGCTGGTAGAGCCAAAAGACATGCATGTACGCAAGCTTTAGATAAAGGTTGCCTTAAATGGTTTTAAGGTTGAGATCTAGATCCGATTCGGACTAGACAACCATTCAATGTAATTGAATGTAAATTAATCAGAGTTGATGAGATGGAGGGAAGAGCTCGATGATCCCCCTTTGTAAAAAGATCTTTGTATCTGTTTTGAGGGTAGGTAGATAGATAGATGAGAAAATTATGGAGGAAGAGAGGAGAGCCGAGACTATGTTGCAGTCCGAGCTCGAATACATTGTAAAGAGGCATTTTATTTAATACAAATAGAGAGCAGTTTTTCCTGCATGTTATTCTGGGTAATTGAATGAATGTCTTTATGTGCTTATGATATGCTGTAGATGTATGTTTGTATGCATTTGCAGGTTATAGACATAAATTGTTGTCTGTTGGGTTCTTTGATTCCAGGTCTGGTTCTTTGTGGCTTCATGCAAGAGGTTGCATGATAGAACACTATGGGTTTTGTAAACTAGTGCATAGAGTGCACTTTTGAATTCTACAAAATTTAGGCAGAGACATGCTAGGAGGGCGCACCAGAGGAAATCTTGGACTCAAAGGAAAACCCCCAGGATCGCTGGACATCCTGAAGGAGAGACTGTGTATAGGAGAGCACAGAGAGGGAAGACAAAACATCTGAGGTTCTGTAAAACTCTGCCAGGAGGGCATCCAGCGAGTGCAAGGAGTGCATAGGAGGAACTCTGTTTCGAGTTCAGGGAAGACATAACTACTGCAGGTTCTATAGAGCTTTGCCAAGCGGGCATTGATCCGGTGCAAGTGTGCACAAGAAGAACTCTTTGTCGAGTTCGAAGACAACCAAAGTTACTGAACACTCTGTAGGCTCTGCAAGGTGTGCATTGAGCAAAGGAGCGCCAAGAGGGCGTGAAACATTTCTTTTCAAGAAATACTTTGGATCTGAGAATGAGGAAATCTTAGCAGCACAAAGAGTGTGTGAGGGTAGACTTATTCTAAGTCCCAAATCTCAAGAGGAACAGTGCCTTTGCGCACAGAGAAACAGAAGAAAGGAGTAGAAGGTCGAGAAACCTTTCGAGTTTTCTGAGTTGACTAAGCTCAGGAGGGGAAGCATTTCTATAACACATATGAGAACCAAAGGAATCAGGCTCGCAAGGGAAGCATCGAAGGCCAAGACCTTCGAGCGTCAAATTTCTTCCAAGGGAAGGGAAGAGGCGCAAGCTCAGGAGGAGGAGCACATATACCATTGGATCGACACTAGGAGGAAAGATCTGGACCATTGAATCTATGTTCAGGCACACAGGAGGAGAGATCACAAGGAGGATAGATTTGAACATTCATATCTAACGCCAATACCTGACAACCGTTGGATCAGGCGAAGGCGCAGGGGGTTTAAACCCTTGTATATCCACACATTCAAGAATTGGGGGTTGGAGGAGCAGAGGAGGTTGCACCCCATACTTGCAATCGCCAAGATCGCGCTAGCCGTCGAATCTGGAGCGTACTGGCCTGAGAGCCGCTAGATAAAGGATACATGCACGGGGTTTAGTCCCTGGGAGGTGCACATGAAAAAGGATCTAGGCCCTCAAATCTAGCACCAAGGGCTGATAGCCGTCGGATCCAAAAGAAAGTGCGGGGGGTTTAATCCTTGGGAAGCCACACAGAAGGGTAGAACGGACGACAGAGAATTTGAGGGAGAAGTGTCGATTTTCCATGAGCCGTCGGATCTAGAAAAGGTGCATGAGGTTTAAACCTAGTAACAACAGAAGGAAGACGACTCGTCAAGTCCCGAAAGCATCGAGACCATCCATCTCAGAGGACGTGTGTCAAGAGATCCACATTTCGGGGATTTGGACACTGGGAGATCGAGAGTGAAGAGTCTCCCAAAATCGCGAAAGGAGAATTTGCGAAAGGACCAGGATAGTCCATCAAGGAGGCTACATGGAAAGAGGTCAAGGTTTCGGGAAAAGGCCCAAAATATTTTGAGTGTTATATCTAGTTAGATCGTGGTCGTCGGTTCCAGAAGGACCTGGGCTGTTGATCTCTCAACAAAGAGATTTCGACATTTCGTGGATCAGGGATTCGAAAGGGAAAGGAGGAATGCTTGCATCACGATCCCCCGAATCGCAAAATCCAGTAGTGCTTTGACGTTAGGCACGTGGTCATAGAGTGGTGGTCACGAGGATGGAGGCTAAGGGAGGAGCCAAAGCCGTTAAGCCATTTTCGACATTTCGACAACCGAGAGTTCAAGAGTGAAGGAGTCATGAGACAGGGAGTCTCGACTTGCGATATCGCGAAACCCCGAAAGTGTTCGGAGGAATAGCACCAGGTCATAGGACCGGGTCACATGGAGAAGGTTTAAGGGAGGATCCAAGGAGCGGCCATTAGACCCTTTTGGGGTTCGACATTTTGGCAATTCTGAGGACAAGGAGCCGGGGCACTTTGCATTGAAAACCCCAAAGTTGTGAAACTCAACGTGTCTTTGGAGTAGGGCTGTGGTCATGGAGGAAGAAGTTACATGGACCGAGATCTGGTTAGGGGATAATCGTCGTTGAGTCCATTTCGACATTTTGGCATTTCGGCATTTGGGGATTGAAGAGTCAGAGACTCGACATCAGGATTCGTGAAGTTGTGAAATCCGAAATTTCCTTTTCGGTAAAAGTCCCGATCATATTTGTTTGTCAGGTAGGTAGGGTTAGCGCCTTGTGTTTTGAACACGTAGGCATAACTCATAAGGACCTGTGGATACACCCTTGTGTGTGAGAGATATTCCCTGTAGGGAAATTGAAGAGTCAATCTGACTCAGGGGAAGATTTAGAACGATCCTAAGACCGGGAGGTCATGCAGAAACTGTTGAGGCAGGGGGTGCTGCGTCATAAAGTGGTATCAAAGCATGATTTTTCCCGTATATTTTAGGAAAAAGAGGAAGCAAGGTGAAGAAGAGCATGTAGGAGACAGGTAAAGGGTGAAGGTTGTTGCAGGACACAACAACCAAATAGACAGTCAGGAGGACTATAGGAAAGGCTGGAAGCAGTCACGGTTGCAGAGTGACAACAACAAGTTTGCCAGGAGGGAAGACAGGGACAGGAAGATGGCTACTGAAGGCCATGGATGCGGTGGAAAGAAGAACCATCTGCTGCAGATAAAATATGAAATGGATAAAGAAATCACTGAGGTGAGGGCAAGGATGGAAGAACTTGCACTGCGGGTGAAACAGAATGCAAAGACACAATGGGTGTATGAATGGCCTATGAGGAGGAAAGCAAAGTGGCTAGTCTAGAAATTATTGGCCAGAGGACAATGAAAGATGTTAAGAGGATGGTTGAGGTATGTTGAATGCCTCCGAGATGAAGAGGAGATGGTTCATGTGTGTTAACCAGAGACTAGGAGAAATCTCAGTGATGAGGAGGAAGAGAGATCGAGCAGAGATCTCAAAAGATGCCAAGCGGGTAGTGATGAATTTTCAATTTTCCAGGTGGGAAATAAGAAGAGGTCACCGGATGATCTCAAAGACTGCCAGGAGGGCAGAACAAAAAATTCAGGTTGTCAGGGGGGCAATGAGATGAGATCACTAGAGGATCTCATAGACTGCCAGGAGGGTAGAGATGAAATCCCGTATTTCTAGGTGGGCGAGGGAGAGAAAATGAGACTGTCTAAAAGTATCATGAACTCAGGGATGTGTTCGGGTCAATGAGAGGAGCTGATAGAGAAGGATTGGACACACTTTCTGATCATTGGAGGAATTGAGATATTCCTGCCACTTAGCCCAGTTGAGGCGAGAGCTTGTGTTGTAGAGGCAACAACAACGGAATGACAACCAACTGTGACTGTCAAATACATGGAGCAGATGTCAGAATTTGCCCAAGGAGTAGAAGAGGAGCACACAGTTGACATGATCACTCCTTGGGAGAAGGAGCTAGAAATGTTAGAGGATTGGCTAAACAATCCAGAACCAGTAGATGACTGCCGAGAGAAGACAATCATGCAGATGTTAGTAGAGGAGAATTCAGAGGAATTGCTTGAAAATTTCAGCCAGGGAGATGAATAGTTGATGATGATTGCAATGTCGAGGCATGTAGCAACAGATGAAGGAAAATTCCAGTTTAAGGAGCAGCTGGAGGAAGCTGGAATTCAACCAGCGCAAGAGGAAATGGCAGAAGAAAGTATGTCAGAGAAGGTGACTGAACAGTAGGTCAGTCAAGAAGATAAGACTGGAGAGCTGAATTTTGTAGCATGGTGGCAAGTTGAGGCCACATAGGAAGAATATGGCATGGGAGATCTAGTTGATCTACCCATTTATAGGGAAGAAGTGTAGTGGAGCTGGCTACAAAGGGAGAGCCAGCCCTGGGAGAAGCTGGACAAGATAATTGAGGAGATCAGAAGGCTGATGATCAGATCAATAGAAGTGGTCAACAAAGGGAAGCTGAGCAGAGGAGAACCTACCATAACAGCAGGGCACCAGAAGCAACAACAACAGCGAAGCGATGGAGCGGATGGACAACTCCAAAGAACTGTTTGGGATCTAGGTGGATTTTGAAAACCATGTTTGGAAGCTCATGAGTAGGAGCTCATGAATTTCTCACAACAGAGTATGATGCAGGAGCATCAGTCCAAGCCAGCTACGCGCCATCCAACCAACACATCAAAGCGTGCATTCAATGGAAGGAGAGAGGCACAACCCTTTCGTTTTTCAAAATTTGAAAATTGTATTAAATGTTTCAAGGATGGTAGAGCCAAAAGCCATGCATGTACGCAGGCTTTAGATAAAGGTTTCCTTAAATGGCTGTAAGGTTGAGATCTAGATCTGATTCATACTAGACAACCATTCAATGTAATTGAATGTAAATTAATGAGAGTTGTTGAGATGGAGGGAAGAGCTCGAGGAGCCCCCTTTGTAAAAATATATTTGTATCTGTTTTGAGGGTAGGCAGATAGATAGATGAGAAAATTATGGAGGAAGAGAGGAGAGCCGAGACTATGTTGTAGTCCGAGCTCGAATACATTGTAAAGAGGCATTTTATTTAATACAAACAGAGAGCAGTTTTTCCTGCATGTTATTTTGGGCAATTGAATGAATGTCTTTATGTGCTTATGATATGCTGTAGATGTATGTTTGTACGCATTTGCAGGTTACAGACATAAATTGTTGTCTATTGGGTTCTTTGATTCTAGGTCTGGTTCTTTGTGGCTTCATGCAAGAGGTTGCATGACAGAACACTGTGGGTTTTGTAAGCCAGTGCATAGAGTGCACTTCTGAATTCTGCAAAATTTAGGCAGAGACGTGCCAGGAGGGCGCACCAGAGGAAATATTGGACTCAAAGGAAAACCCCTAGGATCGCTGGACATCCTGAAGGAGAGACTACGCAGAGGAGAGAACAGAGAGGGAAGACAAAATGTCTGAGGTTCTGTAAAGCTCTTCCAGGAGGGCATCGAGTGAGTGCAAGGAGTGCACAGGAGGAACTCTGTTTCGAGTTCAGGGAAGACATAACTACTGCAGGTTCTGTAGAGCTCTGCTAGGCGGGCATTGAGCCGGTGCAAGTTTGCACGAGAAGAACTCTTTGTCGAGTTCAAAGACAACCAGAGTTACTGAACACTCTATAGGCTCTGCAAGGTGTGCATTGAGAAAAGGAGCGCCAAGAGGGCGTGAAGCATTTCTTTTCAAGAAATACTTTGGGTCTGAGAATGAGGAAATCTCAGCAGCACAAAGAGTGTGCGAGGGTGGAATTATTCTAAGTACCGAAGCTCAGGAGGAACAATGCCTTTGCCCACAGAGCAACAAAAGAAAGGAGTAGAATATTGAGAAACCTTTCGAGTTTTCTAAGTTGACTAAGCTCAGGAGGGGAAGCATTTCTATAACAGAGACGAGAACCAAAGGAACCGGGCTCGCAAGGGAAGCATTGAAGGCCGAGACTTTCGAGCGTCGAATTTCTTCCAAGGGAAGGGAAGAGGCGCAAGTTGAGGAGGAGGAGCATAGCTACCATTGGATCGACACTGGGAGGAAAGATCTGGACCGTTGAATCTATGTTCAGGCACATAGGAGGAGAGACCGCAAGGAGGATAGATTTGAGCCGTCAGATCTAACGCCAATACCTGACAACCGTTGGATCAGGTGAAGGGGCAGGGTGTTTAAACCCTTGGATATATAAATATTCGGGAATAAGGGGTTGGAGGAGCAGAGGAGGTTGCACCCCATACTTGCAATCGCCGAGATCGTGAAATCGTGCCAGCCATCGGATTTGGAGCACAGTGGCCTGAGAGATGCTAGATAAAGGATACGTGCACGGGGTTTAGTCCTTGGGAGGTGCACAGGAAAACGGATCTGGGCTGTTAGATCTAGCACCAAGGGCCGATAGCCATCGGATCTGGAAGAAGGTGCAAGGGGTTTAATCCCTGAGAAGCCATAGAGAAGGGTAGAATAGATGACAAAGACTTCGAGGGAGAAGTGTCGATTTTTCGTGAGCCGTCGGATCTAGAAAAGGTGCATGAGGTTTAAACCTCGTAACAATAGAAGTAAGAGGACTCGTCAATTCCCAAAAGAATCAGGACCATCCATATCAGAGGATGCGTGTCAAGAGATCCACATTTCGGGGATTTGGATACCGGGAGATCGAGAGTGAAGAGTCTCCCAAAATCACGAAAGGACCAGGATAGTCCATCAAGGAGGATACATGGAAAGCGGTCAAGGTTTCGGGAAAAGGCCCGAAATATTTCAAGTCGTCGATCCAGTTAGATCATGGTCATCGGTTCCAGAAGGACCTAGGCTGTTGATCTCTCAGCAGAGAGATTTCGGCATTTCGTGGACCAGGGATTTGAAAGGGAAAGGAGGAATGCTTGCATCATGATCCCCCAAATCACGAAAGCTGGTAGCGCTTTGACGTTAAGTGTGTGGTGACAGAGTGGTGGTCACGTGGATTTAGGCTAAGGGAGGAACTAGAGCCGTTAATCCCTTTTCGACATTTCGACAACCGGGAGTTCAAGAGTGAATGAGTCGTGAGATAGGGATTCCTGACTCGCGATATCGTGAAACCCCAAAAGAATTCATAGGAATAGAACTAGGTCATAGGACTGGGTCACATGGATAATGTTTAAGGGAGGAGCCAAGGAGCTGTTATACCCTTTCGGGCTTCGGCGTTTCAACAATTCCAAGGACAAGGAGCCGGGGCACTTTGCATTGAAAACCCCGAAGTCGCGAAACACGACGTGTCTTTGGAGTAGGGTTGTGGTCACGGAGGAAGCAGTCACATGGACCAAGATTTTTTCAGGGGATAATCATCGTTGAGCCCATTTCAGCGTTTCGACATTTCGACATTCGATGATTGAAGAGTCAGAGACTCGACATTAGGATTCGTGAAGTTGCGAAATATGAAATTTCCTTTTTGGTAAAAGTCCCGATCATATTTGTTGGTCAGGTGGGTAGGGTTAGCGCCTTGTGTTTTGAACACGTAGGCATAACTCATAAGGACCTGTGGATACACCCTTGTGTGTGTGAGATATTCCTTGTAGGGAAATCGAAGAGTCAATCTGACTCAGGGGAATATTTAGAACGATCCTAAGACCGGGAGGTCACACAGAACCTGTTGAGGCAGGGGGTGCTGTGTCAGAAAGTGGTATAACGACAGGATTTTGCCCTTATATTTCAGGCAAAAGAGGAAGTGAGGTGAAGAAGAGCCTGTAGGAGACAGGTAAAGGGTGAAGGTTGTTGCGGGACACAATAGTCATATAGACAGTCAGGAGGACTGTAGGAAAGGCTATAAGCACTCATGGTTGCAGAGTGACAACAACAAGTTTGCCATGAGGGAAGACAGGAACAGGAAGATGGCTACTAAAGGCCATTGATGCAGTGGAAAGAAGAACCATATGCAGTAGAGAAAAGATGAAATGGATAAATAAATCGCTGAGGTGAGGGCGAGGATGGAATAAATTTCACTGTGAGTGCAACAGAACGCAAAGACACATTAGGTGTATGAATGGGCTCTGAGGAGGAAAGCAAAGTGGCTAGTCAAGAATTTATTGGCCAGAGGACAACAAAAGATGTTAAGAGGATGGTTAAGGTATGTTAAACACCTCAGAGATGAAGAGGAGATGGTTCATGTGTGTGAACCAGAGACTGGGAGAAATCTCAGTGATGAGGAGGAAGAGAGATCGAGCAGAGATCTCAGAAGCTGCCACGCGGGCAGTGAGGAATTTTCAATTTTGCAGGTGGGCAATAAGAAGAGGTCACAAGAAGATCTCAAAGACTGACAGAAGGGAAGAATAGAAAATTTAGGTTGTCAGGGGGGCAATGAGATGAGATTGCTAGAGGATCTCAGAGACTGCCAAGAGGGCAGAGATAAAATCCCATATTTCCAGGTGGGCAAGGGAGAGCAGATGAGACTTTGTGAAAGTCTCGTGAACTTAGGGATGATTTTGGGTCAGTGAGAGGAGATGATAGAGAAGGATCAGACACACTTTCTGAGAGGAATTGAGATATTCCTGCCACTTATCCGAGTTGAGGTGAGATCTTGTGTTGCAGAGGCAACAACAACGGAAGGACAATTAGCTGTGACTGTCAAAGACATGGAGAAGATGTCAGAAGTTGCCCAAGGAGAAGAAGAGGAGCACACAGTTGACATGCTCACTCCTTGAGAGAAGGAGCTAGAAATGTTAGAGGATTGGCTAAACAATCCAGAACCAGTAGATGACTTCCAAGAGTAGACAGTCATGTAGATGTTAGTAGAGGAGAATTCCGAGGAATTGCTCGAAAATTTCAGCCAAGGATTTGAATAGTTGATGATGACTACAATGTCGAGGCATGCATTAGCAGATGAAGGAAAATTCCAATTTAAGGAGAAGCTAGAGGAAGCTGGAATTCAACCAGTGCAAGAGGAAATGGAAGAAGCAACTCTGTCAGAGAAGGTGATTGAACAACAAGTCAATCAAGAAGATAAGACTGCAGAGCTGAATTTTGCAGTAGGGTGGCAAGTTGAGGCTACATAGGAAGAATATGGCATGGGAGATCTAGTTGATCTACCCATTTGCAGGGAAGAAGTACAATGGAGTAGGCTGCAAAAGGAGAGCCATCCCTAGGAGCAGTTGGACGAGATAATTGAGGATATCAGAAGGCTTATGATCATATCAACAGAAGCAGTCAACAAAGGGAAGCTTTGTCGAGGAGAATTTGCCATAGCAGTAGGGCAATAGAAGCAACAGCAACAACGAAGCGATGGGGAAGATGGACGGCTCCAAAGAACTATTTGGGATCTAGGTGGATTTCGACAACCATGCTGGGAAGCTCATGAGTAGGAGCTCATGAATTTCTCATAGCAGAGGAGTATGATGCAGGAGCATCACTCCAAGCCAGCTACGTGCCATCCAACCCGCACATCAAAGCGAACATTCAATGGAAGGAGAGAGACCCAACCCTCTCGTTTTTCAAAGTTTAAAAATTGTATTAAATGTTGTAAGGTTGGTAGAGCCAAAAGCCATGCATGTATGCAGTCTTTAGATAAAGGTTGCCTTAAATGGTTGTAAGGTTGATATCTAGATCCGATTCGAACTAGACAACCATTCAATGTAATTGAATGTAAATTAATGAGAGTTGGTGAGATGGAGGGAAGAGCTCGAGGAGCCCCCTTTGTAAAAAGATCTTTGTATCTGTTTTGAGGGTAGGCAGATAGATAGATGAGACAAATATGGAGGAAGAGAGGAGAGCCGAGACTATGTTGTAGTCCGAGCTCGAATACATTGTAAAGAGGCATTTTATTTAATACAAACAGAGAGCAATTTTTCCTGCATGTTATTTTGGGTAATTGAATGAATGTCTTTATGTGCTTATGATATGTTGTAGATGTATGTTTGTACGCATTTGCAGGTTACAGACATAAATTGTTGTCTGTTGGGTTCTTTGATTCCAGGTTTGGTTCTTTGTGGCTTCATGCAAGAGGTTGCATGACAGAACACTGTGGGTTTTATAAGCCAATGCATAGAGTGCACTTCTGAATTCTGTGGAATTTAGCAGAGACGTGCCAGGAGGGAACACCAGAGGAAATCTTGGACTCAAAGGAAAACCCCCAGGATCGCTGAACATCCTGAAGGAGAGACTGTACAGAGGAGAGAAAAGAGAGGGAAGACATAACGTTTGAGGTTTTGTAAAGCTCTGCCAGGAGGGCATCGAGTGAGTTCAAGGAGTGCACAGGAGGAACTTTGTTTTGAGTTCAGGGAAGACAAAAATACTGCAGGTTCTATAGAGCTCTTCCAGGCGGGCATTGAGCTGATGCAGGTGTGCACGAGAAGAACTCTTTTTTGAGTTCGAAGACAACTAGAGTTACTAAACACTCTGTAGGCTCTGCAAGGTGTGGATTGAGAAAAGGAGCACCAAGAGGGCGTGAAGAATTTCTTTTCAAGAAATACTTTGGATCTGAGATTGAGGAAATCTCAGCAACACAAGGAGTGTGTGAGGGTGGACTTATTCTAAGTCCTGAAGCTCAGGAGGAACAATGCCTTTGCCCACAGAGAAATAAAAGAAAGGAGCAGAAGGTCGAGAAACCTTTCGAGTTTTCCAAGTTGACTAAGCTCAGGAGGGTAAGTGTTTCTATAATGCAGACGAGACCCAAAGGAACTGGGCTCGCAAGGGAAGCATTGAAGGTCAAGACCTTTAAGCGTTGAATTTATTCCAAGGGAAGGGAAGAGGCGCAAGCTCAGGAGGAGAAACACATCTGCCATTGGATCGAAACTAGGAGTAAAGATCTGGACCGTTGAATCTATGTCCAGGCACACAGGAGGAGAGAGCGCAAGGAGGATAGATCTAAACCGTCAGATCTAATGCCAATACCCAACAACCGTTGGATCAAGCGAAGGTGTAGGGGGTTTTAACCCTTGGATATCCAAACATTCGGGAATCGGGGGTTTTAGGAGCAGAGGAGGTTGCACCCGATACTTGCAATCACCGAGATCACAAAATCGCACTAGCCGTCAGATCTGGAGCGCAGTAGTCTGAGAGGCACTAGATAAAGGATACGTGCATGGGGTTTAGTCCTTGGGAGGTGCATAGGAAAAAGGATCTGGGTCGTTAGATCTATCACGAAGGGCTGATAGCCGTCAGATCTGGAAGAAGGTGTGAGGGGTTTAATCCCTAGGAAGTTTCACATAAGGGTAGAACGAACCATAGAGACTTCGAGGGAGAAGTGTCGATTTGTTGTGAGCCATCGGATCTAGAAAAGGTGTGCGAGGTTTAAACCTCGTAACAACAGAAGGAAGAGGACTCGTCAAGTCCCAAAAGCATCAGGACCATCCATCTTAGAGGACGTATGTCAAGATATCCACATTTCAGGGATTTGGACACCGGGAGATCAAGAGTGAAGAGTCTCCCAAAATTGCGAAAGGAGAATTCGCGAAAGGACCAGGACCGTCCATCAAGGAGGATACGTGGAAAGCGGTCAAGGTTTCAAGAAAAGGCCCAAAATATTTTGAGCCGTCGATCTAGTTAGATCGTGGTCATCGGTTCCAGAAGGACCTAGGCAATTGATCTCTCAGCAGAGAGATTTCAACATTTCGTGGATCGGGGATTTGAAAGGGAAAGGAGGAATGCTTGCATCGCGATTCCCCGAATCGCAAAATCCGGTAGCGCTTTGACGTTAAGCGCGTGGTCACAGAGTGGTGGTCACGAGGATGGAGGCTAAGGGAGGAGCCAATGCTGTTAAGCCATTTTCGACATTTCGACAATCGGGAGTTCAAGAGTGAAGGAGTCGTGAGACAGGGAGTCCCGACTCGCGATATCGCGAAACCCCGAAAGAATTCAGAGGAATAGCACCAGGTCATAGTACCGGGTCACATGGAGAATGTTTAAGGGAGGAGCCAAGGAGCCATTAGACCCTTTCGGGGTTTGAAATTTTGGCAATTCCGAGGACAAGGATCTGGGGCACTTTGCGTTGAAAACCTCGAAGTCGCGAAACAAGACGTGTCTTTGGAGTAGGGCTGTGGTCACGGAGGAAGAAGTTACATGGACCGAGATTTGGTCAAGGGCTAATCGTCATTGAGCCCATTTCAACATTTCGGCATTTCGACATTCGAGGATTGAAGAGTCAGAGACTCGACATTAGGATTCGTGAAGTCGTGAAATCCAAAATTTCCCTTTTTGTAAAAGTCCCGTTCATATTTGTTGGTCAGGTGGGTAGGGTTAGCACCTTGTGTTTTGAACACGATGGCATAACTCATAAGGACCTGTGGATACACCGTTGTGTGTGTGAGATATTCCCTGTAGGGAAATCGAAGAGTCAATATGACTCAGGGGAAGATTTAGAACGATCCTAAGACCAGGAGGTCACATAGAACCTGTTGAGGCAGGGGGTGCTGTGTCAGAACTTCCTTGGATAAGGAAAGTATGCAATTGATATCTTGAGGAGATTCAATATGGAGGACTGTAAACCGATGGCTACACCTATGGTTAGGAATTTTAATAATAATAATAATAATCTATTTCAGAGTTGGTGGATCCCAGGATATACACGCAGCTGATAGGGTCCTTGATGTATTTGGTCAAGACCATGCCAAATATTTTTTTTGATATGAAAACCTTGTGTTAGTTCATGGTGGAGCCGAGGCAGGTGCATTTGATCACAACAAAACATGTGCTCTGGTACTTGAGAGATACAATGGAGTATGGATTGAGATATCTTAGAGGAGATGGAGTGGATTTGCATTGATATATAGACTCATATTGGACATGTTAACACTCTGTAATTTCTAGAGGCTGTATAAGAAAATTCAAAGGTAAATACTAAACCACTTTGGAAGCTGGGATCTAGCCCCGCTAGCTTCAGAGAGGGATATCTCTATAGGATTTATATTTGTTTGAGTTTTAAAATGTTAGGCTAGTTGTGAAAGTTTGAGTTTTGTTTGTTTGTTTGAAATAGATGGCGAAAGAATGCTTAAATTTCCATTGGGCTATGGGGTCTGTACTTAAATATAAGGATCAATTTAATATTTTTTAAGGTTTTGTCCACAGGGAAAGGTAGTGAGACTGTTGGATCTATTTAAATTAAATGAAATGGATAAGAGGAAAAAGAGGGGAAAGTCCACTAAGTAGAAGAGAAGTTAAGAGTTCCTTTACTTAGTTTCATACGAACAACATGAAGATCATTAAAAAACCAGAGACATAGTATAATGAAAAAAATTCTGTTCTTTTAACTTTCTTTTAATGATTATAATTGAAAACACATGAAATTATTACAGAGAATGGAAAACATTTGATAGAGAGAGAAAACACATCACCAACAATCTGACACAAGAATCCTATGAATAAGCCCTTTTATTACATTTCGATTCTTTGAAAATTTACACAATAGGTCTTCGATTCAAAAATCAACCCATAATACCTCAAACTTACTGAAGAACCTCTGCACACCTATGTCCATCACTTGAGATTTTTCCTCCAATTGCAACATTAATCCTTTCTTGTTCAAAACCTTCTTGATCTCAAGGATGGTTTCTGTCCTATCCTCAATTTCTATTTCTTCTAACTCCTTCTTGTTTTTGGAGTTTAGAAATATGATAAATTCAATGGCCTCTGTGGGTCTTTCTCCTAGTTCTTCCTTGACGATTTCAATTTCTTCCCTGGCTTTCTGTACTAACTCATGCTGTTAAAAAATGATCTCTATGGATGGCCAAATTTCTGACAATTACTTGCTGATATCTATCCAAATGTTTTCCTTTGCTTGGGATAAGGTATTTTCCATGGTAGTTTCTTTCCCTAATTGTTGTAATTGTTGACTAAGCCTTTGAGACTTATGCATCTCTTCCTCGTGACTGGCCTGGAACATTGATTTCAATTCCTGCAAGTTCTTTACCTCTTCCTGTAGTTTTTTGATTTCTTCCACTTGTATGGACATATCTTCCATGGATTTTACAAGTTTGTGAGATGCATTTGAGACTTGTACTAGGATTGCTGATAGCATTTCTATTGATGTGGATCCTTCTGCTATTTTGATTCCTGTTAGAGGCACTTCCTTCACCGAGATCATGGCCATATGCACTTTTTTTTCCTTTTACTTTATCAGTTTGTCCATTTATGCTTCCATTTCTCTTATTTGTGCATTTTTTTCCATGATCAACTTTAACATTTCTTCTTTGTGGCCTTCAGTCTCAACCACTTCTTTGGCTTGTGAATATTTTGTAGCTGGAAGCTTCAACTGCTTTCTCAAAGATGCTATATCAACATTCTTCTTCTTTAACAACTCCTCTGTTGCCTTGACATTTGTTGGGTCATATCCAATCTTAAGAACCAATTCTTCTAATGATTTTATTTTGTTGTCCTTGGCCAAAGAAGAGATATTCTCCAACTTTAATTGGGACTGGATATTGTTTAAGGATACCTGCAACTTAGAAGTAGTCATGTTAATGTTTTAATCTATTATTAGAGTTCTTTGCATTTCACTAGATAACAATAGCCTAAGATAGGATCACTGAGAAATACACAATCACAAGAGACACATCATTTATCCTAGGAAAACCTCATGGGGGAGAACACCCAACAAAACTTCCTTATTATAGATAGCCAATACAATTCCAATAGATAAATCAAACAAATACACAAAGTCCTCTCCCAAGAATGCACACGTCTCTCTCTCTCTTCTCCAACTGCAGCTTCGAAACTTGCTTCTCAATGAACAAGTGAGTGTGTGGAAAAATGAGGTGCTAGCCTCTTTATTTATACAATTCTGGCACGTGTGGATGGAGGTGTCTTTTCACTGGCAGGGATGACTTATTCTTCTGGGTGGTTATATCCACCTTTAATATATCCTGGGGCCCCTTTAATATATTCTGGGTCCAACTTCTTATTTTGCCTATTACAATTATGTTTTGACCAATCCACAAAAGGGGATTTGGTATTTTACAATAGCTGACATTATCAATCCACAATAGGGGATTGATCTAATGAATAATACAACAATAATAATTAGAATACACTTTGCAGTTACATTATTTCAACACTCCCCCTTAACAAGAAGGGTATTCTACAACAACATCAGGTGAGAGAGAGGACAACATCATCAAAAACATCAGGTGGGTGAGAGGACAACATCATCAATATCATCTTGGAACACTGACTAGCGTATCTATAAATCATCGAAAGTTTTTCTCATCATCAACACAACATAGAGGCTGGAGCATCATCAACACAACATGGAGCTGGAGTAGCATCATCATCCTCATCGCTATGAGGCTAAGGTAACATCATCATCATCTTCAACATTAAATCTGAAATAATATCATAATCATCATCTTCAGCAAGGACTCACGAGCTGAAGTGGCATCATCATCATCACCTTCAGCAAGAGGCTGGAGTGGAATCATCATCATCATCTTCAGCAAGAGGCTGAAGTGGCATCATCATCATCATCTGCATTGACGTGGATTAGTATAACACTAATACATCCTCATCATCAATAACAACACAAGGATGATACAACATTAGAAGCAACAATATCACAACATAAAGGCTGGAAACACAACATTATAGCACAAGGCTGACACATCATCACAACAATTAGGCTGAAACATCATCACAACAATTAAGCTGGCACACCACACAACAATTAAGCTGGAAAACACAATACTAGATTGGCTTTACGTCACAACAATTAAGTTGGAAGCACAGTACTAGGCTGACATATCTCAAAACAATAGTTAAGTTGGAAGCACAGTACTAGAATGGATTTACGTCAAAACAATCAAACTGGAAGCACAATACTAGGCTGGCATATCTCAACACAATAGTTAAGATGGAAGCACAGTACTAGACTGGATTTATGTCACAACAATTAAGCTGGAAGAATAGTACTAGGATGGCATATATCAACACAACAATTAAGCTAGAAGCACAATACTAGATTGGTTTTACGTCACAACAATTAAGATGGAAGCATAGTTCTAGGCTGGAATATCTCAACACAACACTAATCCCCATTTCGAGGGAGGTCATTTAAAAGTGCTCAAACTTTACACAAGATAGAGGCTTGGTCAACACATTGGCAGCCTGTTCATCTGTGCTAAAATATTGGAGCTTTATGGCTCCTCTCTGCACCATGTCATGGATGTAATGATATCAAATCTCTATGTGCTTCGAATTTTCATGAAATATAAGATTATCTGTCATCTTTATGCAGCTCTGGTTGTAACATAGGATCGTGGTTGCTTCCATCTCTAGGTCGAATAGACCAGTCAACAACTTTTGAAGCCATATAGCTTCGCGGATGGTAGAACACACAATAATGTATTCTTCTTCCGCTATACTGAAAGCAATGTTGGATTGCTTCCTACTTTTCCATGAGATCATGGCTGATCCCAAACTAAAACAATATCCTGAAGTGCTCTTCCTATCAGAGACACTTCTATCCCAATCTGAATCAGTGTACCCACTCAGTGTGAAATCATGATCTACATCATAGCTGAGACCACAATCTAATGTACCCTTAAGGCACCTCATCACATGTTTTGCAGCAACTAGGTGAACATGTTTGGGTTCTACCAGAAACTAACTCAAGGTGTTCACGTCAAAATGAATATTTAGTCTGGTGTTCTTCAGATACATCAACGATCCAATAATCTGTCTATACACCGTGGCATCAATAAATTTTGACGAAGTGTCGACCAATGGATTCATCTTCATTTCCATGGGTGTATTCATGGAATTGCACTCTAACATGTCGAATCTCTTCAAGATTCCATCTGCGTACTTCCTTGGTTAAGGAAGATTTTCTCTGGACTCTGCCATACCTCAATACCTAAGAAATAATGCATTAGGCCAACGTATTTCATCTCAAATTTTGCAGCGAGCTTCTTCTGACATTCGGTGATGAGATTTTATTCTCGAGAATAAGTCATCCACATTCAACAACAATATCATCGGCTCATCATTCATAACCTTGAAGTAGAGGTTAGAATTAGTTTTAATCTTGGTAAATCCCAAGCTCGTCAGGAAACTGTCAATTCAGCCATATCAATCTCTAGGAGATTGCTTCAACACGTACAAATCCTTCTTCAACATGAGTATTTCTATCTTCAATCTTCAAATCATTTTTTCTTATTAAATTGTACCAATCTGGTACACTTTCTTAGCTGCAACTTAATCTGCACAATCATGTGCTAGCTCTATGTGATTTCTTCAAGGCATTGTCTATCTCACTGTCTGGGAGTATGAACTCTACTCTCTCTGCAATTGTTCCTTCTAGAATCTGGGATTCTGCACCTGTAGCTGCTCTGAGGCTGAGAATGACTGCTTCATTCTCACTGTGGCTGCTAAAATATGAGAGTAAATCCTTTTATTTTATCACGACAACAGTTTCATCTGAATCTGAGAGCAGCTCAATAACTGATACTGAGGATAGCTCTTCTTATTTCATGGGGGTAATGCTATCATAGTCATGTCTTCTTGACCTAACTGATGTACTGCACCAACTGCCACTCAAATTTTAAATATGGGGATTTCTCCCCTTGCATCTCATACTATATATGAATCATGATTGTTCTGGTTGTCTTCATAAGTATCTTGTCATAGTCTTCTCCCCTTTGCTGGGAGAATCCTCTGGACATACATTAGGCTTTGTACATATGCAACACATTTGATCTATATATATCAATATTTGAAGTCAATACTGACCTCTCTTCTAGTATCATGGAAGAATCCATATCCTAGTCTTTCTAACTGGCTTCCTTCTTTGTCACTGAAACAAGGGAATCTTCCCAGGAGATTTCATATCTTCTAGAAGTTTCTGAAGCTATGATCTAGTCTTCTCACGACATCTATCTTCCAGTCCTTTCTGAGATCAGGCTTACTCTCATTTTCTTCTGAGTCTAAAAGGACTTCATCAACTCTTACAGGGTATACTTGGTGTTGCACACCAAGTCTAAATAAGGGAGATAGAGTTAGGATTCAAATGAGATCTTCTTCCCATTATAATGTTCGGTCATCTTTGGAGCCTTCTGCTCCTTTCAATCAATATTCATATGAGATATTCTGAATCTCAAGAGATAGCTTCTTCTTCATCCTCTTTGGTACATGAGTGTATATGGTCATGTACATAGTCTGATTCATGTCTCATATAATATGTTTCCTTATGCAACCTTCACTATAACTTTCTTAGGGTTATCACCTGTGACCTGAAACAAAGTCAACAAAACAAAAAGAAAGAATAATATCCTTTTGATAATAGTAGATAAAACAATAGCACAAATAATCATCACAGTAGCTCCTTTAGAACTATCACTTGTGACTTGTTTGAAGCAAAGATCAAAAGTAAGAGATACAATGCAAAATGAGGTCAACACTCTTATAGTGTTGTGATTGAACATTCCTCCATGGAAACATGGAGCTAACACACGAGGTTTCTCCTAGAGGAGATATTAGTTGTATCAGGCAAATTATTACATTAAGCATTTTTCTCAATATCCTCACATGCTACCAAGCATAATACTTTTCAAAGAATGCTACTATAGTGTTTTCTTGACACTAGAAAGTTTTGAATCTTATCGACTTAATCAATCAAACCTGGAACCTGGAGCCTTGTCCTCAAGAATGAGTGGTGCTTTCTTTTCTTCCAAGTCTCCTTCACTCAAGATGAAGAGTGCTTTCTTCAACCTGTCTTCTATACTAAGAGAATATTCCATCTTGATAGAAGGTTGGGTTAGAGGATAAACTCTATGATCTGAATTTCTAATCCATCTAATACCTTGACATAGATTTTGATCAAAGGTTAGAATGATGGTCATAACTACAACATGAAACAATGATCAAAATAATGTCATAACAAATAGATTCATACCAGAATAATCACACTTGGGTTGCATCATTCCTATGAATGTGTTGGATCTTGAGATCCTTCTGGATCTATGGCAAGAGATCCCTTCTCCTACAAATACCCTTTAAATATTAACCGTTTAAACATGTGTGAGTACATACCTCTGACAACATTTGCAGGTAGAGGCACCATCTGGTAGAAGTGGTAATGATCACCAACTCTTAAGAACTTCAAGGGTGACTGGAACTGGTACTACAGATGCAACTACAACTGATATTGCAACTGCAATTGATACTGCAACTGGTTCTGAGACTGCAACTTAGGGTTTTATGAGGAAACCCTAATTTTTGAAACTTTGAATTTTGAATTTCTGATCTAGGGGATGGATGCGCTGAGTTGAGGTGAGTAAGCTGGTGCAGTCAGATTTATGAAAAACTAACTTTTACCCTCTCAAACTTGACCAACGGATTTATGGACTGGTGCTTCTGGTTTTTTGGTACTTCTGGTACTCTGGTTTTCTAGTACTTTGTGAAAACTAGGGTTTCATTTTCTGAGAGATCTAGCCATTGAAAAGTTTCCCTGAGGATGCCAAAGTGATACTTGAGGAAGGGCACACTTCTCTAGATGGTTTTGGGGCTGAAATACTTCTTCAATAAAAATCCCTAATTTGCATGTACAACAACAATGGCATTTTTCACTTTCTCTTGTGAAATATGCTCTCTTCAACTTAGCTTTGATACCATGTTAAGGTTTTAAGCTATTATTAGAGTTCTTTTCGTTTCACTAGATAACAATAGCCTAAGATAGGATCATTGAGAAATACACAATCACAAGAGACATATCATTTATCTTGGGAAACCCTCATGGGGGAGAAAACCCAACAAAACTTCCTTATTATAGATAGACAATACAATGCCAAGAGATAACTCAAACAAATATAGAAATTACTCCCCCAAGAATGAACCTCTCTCTCTCTCTCTCTCTCTTCTCCAACTGTAGCTCCGAAACTTGCTTCTCAATGAACAAGTGAGTGTGTGTACAAATGAGGCGCTAGCCTCTTTATTTATACAATTCTGGCACATGTGGATGGAGGTGTATTTTCACTGGCAGGTCCGATTTCTTCTTCTGGGTGGTCATATCCACCTTTAATATATTTTGGGGCTGACTTCTTATTTTTCTTATTACAATTATGTTTTGACCAATCCGCAAAAGGGAATTTGGTCTTTTACAATAGCCGACATGATCAATTCTGCAATAGGGGATTGATCTAATGAATAATACATAAATAATAATTAGAATACACTTTGCAGTTACATTATTTCAACAAGTCATTGAGGTGTTTTTATAATTCAAGAATATCATTTCTCCTGTATGCCTATGCATATCCATCTGGTCCACGGGATGGAAATCCTTTACATCAAATTCAAAGGCAGTCTTCTTATAGTCTGCAACTGTTTTAGGATGGGGAACTTGTGCTTGTAAGAATGTGATTTTCATTCTTCCTCTTTCTGTGTCAAAGGATGACAACAATCTATGTTGAGAAATAGAGGCTTGCTTCCATAACTGAGCATAGGTGCTACTGTTGAGGAGCTCATTTCTTTGCTTGATCTGTTTATACTTGTCAAAAACTTTGACTCTGTTTTCCCATGAGCTGATTCAACTGTCAGAGTAGTGTATGGGTTTATTTGAGATGCTGGTGATGATGTAGACACCATAAAATGATTGTATGAATATGTTGAAGACTGTGGTCCTTCAATACTATGGTGGATTGCATTTCTCCCTCAAGAAAATCTATTGTATGATTGGTTTTGGCCCTCTTTCTGTAAACTTGGAAATCCTTAGTTGATACCTTTGTGACTGAAGGAGAGACCTCCTTCCTTGATATTTTCTCTATTTTATTTTGGGGTGTGTTAGTATGTGAAGTAGTTACAGGGGCAGGTTGTTCCTTTGGTTTTTGTAATGTGTTCTCATGCCACTCTGTCTGGTTCATGTATTTCTCCACCTATGGCTTATGTGTGTGAGCATAAGGAGTGCTCCTTTGTTTGATACTGATTTCATAGATGATACCAAATGGCTCATATGCCCAAGTGGAACTCAGAGGAAACCTCATTTGTTTCAAGAGGTTATCTGCTTCTTCTATTGCTGATCTTCTGTTGTAGATGAAAGGGTTAACATGAGTCTTGATCCTGAGACAAGACTTCTTATTTTCTACAACAAAGTGAATGTCATATGAATTCACCATTTTTCTTATATATTCTAGTGCAAAAATCCTCACTGGGAGTTATTTGGGTAGTTTGTAAGGAGACAAGTCACATCCATATACTCTTATCTCTGTGTGGTTTTAGTATAAACACCAATCCCCTGTCTTAGCTTGATCAGATCTGTGCAAGACCCTATGAAATTCTTCATTGATCCTTGGATCTGTGCTTCTATTTAACATACAAATACCTGGGTGAATGAACTAATCTATGTCGTCCTTGAAGATGAACTATGTTGAATTTTTCCTCACTAATGAGGTCCATGATGTCACTGGCTGTGGGCTTCCTTCCTGGTTTAATTTATGAAGTGCACATGGAAACCTGTCTGACTAAAAAAATAAAAACATATAGACCATAACTAAAGAGTATTTGAACATCCCTTCAGTTGGAAACCTGAATAGCTGATCATGAATAGTATCAACCATAAATTGACTGAAATTGAATTTAATTGAAACTCTTTCTTCTATGGAAAATATGGATAAAAAAACTAGAATAGGTTCATCTACCCATTCACCTGAGTAATAACCTAACAAGTAAGAAAGAATGGAAATGATTTGGTTGTATTTGACAGTGAAAATGGAAGATGAGTAAGGTGGATTCTTCTTGGGCAATTGGGCATATTCTGGGAGGAAAATCTCAAAGATCTGGGCTCTTTGGGGGAAAGTGAGTTTTTGGTATAGGTCGTTGAGGGATTCAATGGAAAATGGTACAACTGCGTCGTTTCTATGGGTTTGCAGCATTTGGTCTATGGTTTCATAGGTGACTCTGAACAAAGTTTCGCTAGAGGAGGAGGCAATGGCTCTTTGGCCTGACAAATAGTGGGCTTGACATCTGAGAGAAAATTCGGGCAAATGGTCAGTTTGAGGGAACATGTAAAAAGGAAAATTTGACTCCCAGAGACCAATTTCGTCACTTTGGTCCAGGAAGATGTCTTTTAGCCATGAGTGCAATTTGAAGTAGTCAAATTCGCACCTCGGCTCTGTGATTTTGTAATATTTATCCGCCAGAGGGATGTGGTCCAGGTCGATAGGAGGGGGAAGGATTGGGTTCTCGGATATGTCAATGGATTTAGCCTTGGGGGCCGTAATTGACAGAGTTTGAGGTAAAATAATGGCGAGCCGCGAAACTGTAATTACTTGGGGAAATGATGCCTGTTGACGGTGAGAGGTCGTGGTGGTTAGCTTGACAACTTGGTTCGACATGATATCCATGGTGTCTGTATCAGAAAATGGCGTAACATGATGGTGAAATATGGTTTAAAGGTGTACATTAGGTGTCTCTTATGGCGCGGGGTTTTTACGGGGTGATTAATGGTCAGGGGAAGAAATTAATTGGGTAACTGGTATGTAGGACAGGACAAATGGCATGTAGTAATAGGACTACGGTGGTGGGATGAGGTGAGTGGTATCGGGTGGTGGTTTGGGTATTTTGGAGGGGGGGGGGTCCAAAATTCCATGGACGTGCCACGTTAGGTGGAATCGATGCAGGGGAAAACCACTTTTCAGACCCCACCCCGCCCACTGTTAAAGGTAGAAAGGTCGGGGGGGTGGGGGGGGGTCCAAAATGCCGTGGATGTGCCACGTTAGGTGGAATCGATGCAGGCGACAACCACTTTTCAGACCCCGCCCCGCCCACTGTTAAAGGTAAAAAGGTCAGGGGGGGGGGTTCCGAAAAGCGCTGAGGACCGTTATTATGGAACGAGATGGGTGTCGGCGATGGAGACTTGTTTGGGAATTAGTCACTACAAGAAAAAATGTATTGTCCTCTAGAAAACTTAGGATAAAAATATGCGCTATGTAGCGCCAAGCTTGATTTTTTCCACTTTACACCATAAATTTATTTTCCTAAGATAAAATAATCAAATTTAATCATCTAGGGGTACATTTTGAAATCCCCTTTCATTTTTTCTTGAAACAAAAGTCACCTAACCTATCTCCTAACCTAGGAATTTAACATATTAATCTAGATTAGAATCTTGGATTAATTATTTACTCTAACCTAACTACTTTGGCCAAGATTAAAATTTTGACCAAACTTATTCTCTAACCTATCAACATAAATTTCAAAATTTTGATCATGATTAGACAGTATGATTCAAACTAAATTTATTTTTCATGGGGTTTTCTTGTTGTTTCTCTTTTTTTCTAATTTTCTTTTCTTTTCTTTTGCTTTCTTTCTTTCTTTCTTTTATACCCTCTTTTCATTTTTTCTTTTTCTTTTTCTTTTTGGAAATCATTTGCAGAATGAAATATTATTTACAATGTAAAATGACTGGAGGAATAAGGTTCATTCACCAGGTGATACTATGAAATATAGGGTTATAACAATGGCTCCACTTGGGGATGGTGCTCTCCTTGTTAGGTGCCAAGAACTAGCTACTGGTTTCCTTGAATCATCTTCTCTAGTACTTTCTACATCTGATTAGTTTTATTGTAGATGTAAATATGGTGAAAAATGATTAGGGGCTTAGGTCCTTCTCTTCGGGATTCAACCTCTGATATAAGTCACCCACTCATGATAGAAAAAATAAAGTGGTATTTACAATGAAGTGGGTGAGGAATGTTTTCACTCCAGTGAAAAATGGTGCTTGAGCATTCTACCATTGACATGTCCTCCTTGCAGATCTGATCCATCCATGTCCTTTATCAAGAATGCATTGCTTCCTTTGTAAGCGTGAATTATGTATGGACCTTTCCACAAATTCTCAAATTTTCCATGCTTTCCCTTCTCTTCATTCCTTGAATCCGATTTCAGTACTTTATCTCCTATCTTGAAATCATCAGCCTTAGTCCTTCTATCATAAATATTCTTGATATTTTCCTGGATCACTTGTGTTTTATTGTAGACCTCTTCTATGGATTGTTGCAACTGTATGGTCTGATTAATTCTCCTCAAGATGTCATTTGGTTCTACCTGTACTTCGTGCAGTAATTTCATGATAGGGACACCTGCAGAAGTAGGAAAAACATCATCCATTCCATAGACCAACTGGTATGGGGACATGCCAATTGATCTCTTTGTAGTAAGTTTGTCTTCCAGAATGCATTGACCAACTTGTTGTGCCATGAATTTTWKTTGTCCTACAACAATTTTTTGATGATGTTGACCAWAATCTTGTTGGAAGACTTTGCTAATCCATTTCCCCGAGGGTAATAGACAGTAGAGTGTCCTAAGGTAATTTGATATTTGTTGCAAAACTCCACCATCTTCTTTGAATTGAATGCTGATGCATTTTTAGTGATGATTTTCTCGGGACATCCAAATCTTGAAAGAATGTTAGTTTCTAAAAACTTAATGATCACAACATCAATGGATTTCCTAGTAGGTACAACTTCAATCCACTTGGTAAAATAATCAGTGGCTGTGAGAATCTATTTGTGCTGGACTGATGATGATGGATGGATTTATCCAATGAAATCCAAACCCCACTGTTGAAAAGGAGTTTCAACTGATATTGGTTTCAGGGGTAAAGGAAATAGTTTCCTTTTTCCTTCAAAGATTTGACAACTATGACATGAGGTCACTTTCTTGTGGAGATATGAAAATAAAGTTGGCGAGTAAAAACCAACTCTTAGAATTTTGTTGGCAGTGGTCTTCTAGTTCAAGTGTCCACCACAATCTCCTTCATGAAATTCCTGCAAATATTTATCGGCCTCATATTTCAATAAACAGTTTAGTAAAATCTCTCTAGTATATTTCCAATACAAAGTGCCATTTAAAATAAAATACTTCATAGATTTGAGTTTAAGAAATCTAACTTTAGTCTTGGTTAAACCAGGAGGAACTTGTAAATGATTTAAAACAAAAATCAGGTCTGCATATTAGGGAGAGGTTGAGAAAGCCTCTTTAACTTGTGGAGTCGCCTGCTCTTCTTGTTCATCCACTGCAGCTATAAAATTAATACCCAAAGCATGAAAATTGGACTTAGCCATTACTTTAGATAATCCTTGACCCTTAATGAGCTTGGTTGGTTTGATCTCAATATCATATTGAAGGATAACAACAATCCATTTACCCATTTTTCCATCAGGACTGTCTTGGGTCAGAATATCCTTTACCACAAAATTTGGGACATAAGTAATAATGTGTGAGTGAAGAATATATGCTCTTAAATATTTGATTGCTTTCACCAAAGAAAAATATTGCTTTTCCATTATGTTATAATTTAGTGCAACATCTCTCAAGTATTTACTGAAGAAAACAATAGGATGTTCATGTCCTTCATTGTTCTTCTACAAGAAAACTGCTGCAATAGTATGCTCAGAGGCAAAAGAGAATAGGAGGAAACATTTTGTGAAATCAGGGCTGATAAGAAAAGGGGCTTGTGTTAAGGCTTGTTTCACCTAATCAAATGAATGTGTTGCATCTATGGTCCATTTTATTTTTGCGTCTTTTTTCAAGATATTTGTTATATTTCTGAGAAGTTTTGCCAAGTTAGGGATAAATATTCTTAGAAAATATATTTTTTCCAATGAAAGACTGTAATTGTTTTATGTTTCTGGGATGATCTATTTTTTGAATGGATTCAATTATGCTAGGATCAATTTCAATTCCATCCTTTGATATGATATGTCCAACCAATTTACCTTCTTCTAGACCAAACAATGTTTTCTTTGGATTAAGTGAAATTCCAAATCTCCTGCATTTTTCAAAAACTCTTCTCAGGTGGAGCAAGTGTTCACCTATTTTTGAAAAAACAATGATATCATCCAGGTATATAACAATGAATATTCCAAGTTCATCCACACAAGAAATATCCATTGCTCTCTGAAATGTAGCCCCAACATTCATTAAACCAAAAGGAATTTTCACATACATGAAAGTGCCCCAAGGTGTAGTAAATGTTGTTTTTTATTGATCATTAGGGTGGACTAAAACTTGGTTGTAACCCGAACAACCATCTAACATATAAATTATATTGGATCCAACTACCTTCTACAAAATATGGTCCATTTTGGGCAAGGGGTAGTTATATTTTAGGCAGACTTTATTTAGGTTTCTGAAATCAATACACAGTCTGATTTCTCCACTCTTCTTCCTGGTTTGAACTAAATTTGATACCCATTTAGAAAAACTTAATGGGACAATGATTTTAGCATCATACATCTTTTTTATTTATTTTTCAATCAGAGGCATCAACTTTGGGTTAATCCTCCTAAGTTTTTGTTTAAAATGATTTTGGTCTTCTTTTATGGGAATTTTATGCTATATAATGCTAGTGTCATAAGATTTCAGATCTTCATAGCTCCATGCAAAAACATCTATAAATTCTTTAAATAATTCTATATATTTATGTTTTTGAGCAGGAGGTAAATATTTTGACAGTTTAATCATGTTTGGTTCTTTTTCAGTTCTTATGTTGCAATCTTCAACTTCTTTTCCAGTAGGTTCAATTTTAGGTTTTTTGGCTACATCATCAAAATCAAACAAATCTTTCAAAGGGACCAACCCTCTAGGCATAATATTATCTTTCAATTGCAAAATGTTCAAATATTCATGTTTTTGATTTATTTCTTATAAACCTATCTTATCTACATTTTCTTGTTCATCATCACTATCAACATCTATGTTGGCACATTCAAATTCATTCTTTGATTGAATTTTTTTTTCAATTTGTTCATCATTTCCAAAAACTTGCCAATACCTGATGTTGTCTGGGACAATAGGTTTGCATTTCACTTCAACTGTGTACTGGTGATTGGGATGAAATGGTATCTTACAAGTAGCTGCTGAGGTAGCAAGACCATCAATGAGAATCTTTTGGTCTTTGGGAATGGTTAGAAAATCATATTCAGTAAAGTACTACAGGAAATCTAGGACAACATTTATGTAGGCTCTCAATCTTGGGTGTTTAGAAAAGTATTCACCTTTGATATGTTTTATTATGAGTTCGGAATCACCCCTAATTGAAATTCTCTTAGCACCAAGCTTCTTTAACAATTGTAAACCTAGCACTGAAAATTTAACTTATAGGAATGAATTTCTGTATGATTTGTTTTTGAATTAGAAACCCACATACTAGCTCCTGATCTTTCCTTACTAACAACACCATCAAAGTATACAATCCACAAAGGTTCCTTTGGTTCATCAGATTATGCCATCACTCTTTTATCTTTTTCCATAACTGTTTTGTGTTCCTCAATGTTATAAACATCATCATTCATATTTGCAATTTATTTTTCCATGTCTCCATCATTGTACAAAATAAAAGAATCAAGGTCTGAATGAAAAAAATATAAGGGATAATTGTGTGGTTTATCTTGAATACTGACCATGTATTTCATTAGTGTATCCCTATATAATATCCTCCGTTGACCAAATAATGGGATGGTGGCATAAGACATGTCTAGTTGAAGAGTACTTTGTAACTTGCCCCCCCATGAGTGAGACAGTAACATGCCATATTTAGGAGGTATGTATGCAACAACTATGTCCATTACCATACTCTTGGCTGGTATTTGTGCTAAAGTAACACACAAATCTTTGATAAGACCTATGCATTTTACTTTACTTGAATCAAAATAATATAAATCCTTGTAAGGTCTAGTGATATCAAGTCCTAATTTTTCCATAACAACCTTAGGCATAAGGTTGTGAGAAGCACCAGCGTTCAACATGACATTGTGCAAATTTTTGTCATGAATGTTCAAACTAATGTAAAATGGAGGAACAACACCACTTTCAGATTTTCCATGAAGTTCAGGCCCAAATAATAATTCTGCTTGGTCATCAACAATATTTACTATATCTGTACCTGCCTCTATGTTCAAAGATTTTATCACTTGTGATCTATAAGCATTCTTATTCATTAACTCTGTTAAAGGAATGGGTATCTTGAGTTTTGAAAATTCACTTTCCAAGTTGAATGACGATCTGAAAATAGTGGGCTGACTTGTTATGCTATGCAAGCACCCTCTACTTCATTAAAAATAAACTTTACAAGACCTTGCTCCATGTGTTAAAATATGCAAGATAAATTAAGTGTCAATTTTATGCATCTTCTTTTAAATGTTCATGTGTGAGGGAATGTTCTTTTAAATGGTTAAATAATTTCTTTAAACAAATACTCAGAAACATAACTTGCAGCAATTAAACCATCAAACTCACAACAATAACAAGATGATAAAGGAGTTCACCCCTCTCTGGGATACATCTCCTTGAGCCTCCATCAATGGACTTGGCTCTGGGATTAATTTGTCAAAAATTCTTTTACAAGATGCTGCTCAACTCCAATGGAAATATTGACTGTACCATTGGGTTCAAAATACATAAAAACCCCAAAAATGACTAATAGAACTCTGAAAACGGATCATGGCTCATCCGAGCATGACCTCTTTTACATGTAGCCTTAAGCTTCTCTGAGCTTCTTTGTGGAAAAAACACCTATAAAAGTCCTCAAATGGATCTGAAACCTATCCCAAAGTTTTTAGAGAATAATAATTAGCCAAAAATTATTATTCAATCATAGAAAACAAACATAGGCTCATCTGTGCATGACCTCAAACAATGAGGGCTTCAAGCTCCCTGGAGCTTCCTGAAACTTCAATGGTTAAAAAACTACAAAAGAAGTCTTCAAATGGCTTTGAAAACAGTGCCAATGGATTCAGAACATCCAAAAACCCCTAGCTGGGTTTTTACGACACCTCATTTGGCCAAAAAATGAAGAAGATAGGCCTCCTACCATTCTCTTTCTTCAAGCTTGCTATCTCTGGTTCGCCAAAATGTACCTCTGTACGTTCAACCAAGAACACGCTCAAAAACTCGTGCTAAAACCTAGCACCGGTACGTAACCAAAAAACTGATCAAATTGTAGGACGGTTAGGGGGCGCCCAGCCCCTAACCACCAAGGCCACGATCACAAGGTCACCATGTGACCATGCGCTATCGCAAAAGGGGCTCCGTTTACAATGGCGAATAAATCAATGACAAGTGGTGGGCGCATAACTCAACCGTTTGAACACAAACCAAAACCAATCCCCGTGTGCTCTGTGTAGGGTCATATGGCGATACACATAAAATCGTGGCTTAACCGTTATAACAATCTGAATCCCTGTGCGCCAAGTTTAAGGTCATATGTATAAAGGTTGTGCGACCGGGGGATGGGGCTAAGCCCCAGCCCGGACCCCCGCGCCAACCGTTAAACAAATCCAATTTAAATATAAATCAAACCATATACATTACAAGAACCAACGCATGGCGCGCCGGTTGGGCGACGTTTGTCAAAGCTTTGCATGGTGAGAGGAGGTCTGGGGTTTGAGTCCGGTGGACTCCTTAATATTTTAACCAACACCCAAACCAATAGTAGGGTGCCACGTGGCAGCCCACAACTGGGCCACGTGGCACCAAACCACTAACCAAAAACTGCCACGTGTCGAAACACCATTTGTCCGAAATATGCCAATAAATGAATGCCACGTCAGTGGTCATACCTCTGCCAATTCATCTCTACCACTTCATCATACGAACATGCCATGTCAGCATCCATACGGATTGTATGGACTGTATAGTCAGCACATTTTTTTTTTTTTGCATATTTGACGATTCAAACAGATCGCGATATCTCTCTCATCCGATGTCCGTTTGAACCCAAACGAGTTGCGTTGGGTTTGTGACAACGAGGGCTACGCACCCATTCATTTTGAGGAAATTCCGAGAAATTTGGTTTTTGAGTTAAATTTTGACCCTTGGTCCAGATTTTGATCACGCCTTCCCACTGAAAGGATTTTGGACCGACAAAATCTTATGATTATCTGTCTGAGATTCAATACTCTTCTGCTTTCAATTTCTATCAACTAATTCTACTTGAAAAGTCTTTTCGACAATCACCTGGATACCTTGACATGCCTTGCACTGCAACTGGCTATGTCCCTCAACCACTGTTCTCTGGCTACTGCTGACCCACTGTTCTCTTTGTGCTTGGAATACTGCCAACCTTCCCACTGAGAATCAAGTCCCTGTTGTGAACTCTTTGGCGTCAACACAATCCGCTCTCCAATGGCTGCAAAAAATTTCCTACGACATCTTGTCACAAGCCAAGAAAACCATCAATCTTGAAAACAAATTTATACAAGACTGAAAATGATGCCAACAAAGTATTTTTTCTCTTCAAGAAAACTGTCGCATCTTGTACTTCATCAAAGCACATGGCGGTTTCCTGCATCTCGGTGTACTCAAAATCAACTTACAAGCCAACAAACACCATTGACTAAACACAAGTCGAAAAACATGATCGACACAACATAGTTGTCAAACAATCATCGACACCAGTCGAGAATCATTTGAAACATATCAAACTTCCAAAATTACAAGTCAACAAACATGATACACAATCATGTTATAATCATAACCATTCATGATAAACTATCACCAGGTTCACTGCTTACACATACGCAAAAACACATGCATGTGCATAGCTCTTCAGCTCTCCTTCAAGTACAAACATAAGTACATAAACCCAAAACATGTGGGTACATAAGAGCTGAATATGAAAAAGATATATGGCTATAACAAGTGAACATCATACCCATCTTTTACATCCTCCTGGTGAAGTTGTGCAACAAACAAGAATGCCTTCAAATGAATTGCATTCACATGCAAACTTGCATCATATAAGTTATGATAAATCATTGCAACTTATCATACTCTCAACATAAATGCATACATAAGGCTGAAATATGCATCTACAACAGAAAATGCAAGCCTTACTTGCTCAAGAAATCCAACCATTTCTTACCAAGCCAACTCAACGGTGACTTTTCCTGCTGAAAATCGTCCTCTTGTGAATCACCTTGACACACATCGATAATGGAATCTCCTCTTCCATTCTTGCCAATATCTTTATCCATCTACTTCTTGTGTTGTGGATGAGTGGTTGGATGCAATGTCCAACATTGGTCAATGAGATGACCCCTCTTCTGACAATGAATGCAAATCTTTTGCATCCTCTTTTCACGTTGTCTTTGCTTGTAAAGTTTCCTGAAAGTGGCCAATCTTTTCCAACATTTTGAAATATTATGGTTATATAAACCACAATATGTACATGGACTTTTTCTTCCATTTTTACATGCAAATTTATCATGCTTAACATAATCAAAAGCAACTGAATGATAGGCAAAATTATACCTTGAACATTCACCTTTATCGCCTCTTTGAGGAGGTGAATTTGAAGAGTTCTCCTTTGAAGACCAACAAATMTGTTCTTGTCCTCATGGCTGTCACAACTCTTTTGTTTCACACATTTGCATTMATCTTGAACACAAGCCTTGCATGCTGGAGGGGTTGAACTTTCAACAAAAGTTCTTGAACTTTCACCTTTATAGCCTTCTTGAAGAGGTGAACTTGAAACAAAATTTGTTCTTGGAACTTTTCCCCTTGTCTCCTCAACTTTGGAATTTGCTCCATCTCTTTGTTCATATCCAAGACCACAATACTTGGGTCTCTCTTCAAGAACAATAGGCTCAACAATGTCTTGTGCATGCTTGCCCAAACCTCTACCTTCATAGCCCATTTTTAACAATAACTTGGACCCTATTCCTCTTGTGTGATTTTCAAAAACACCAAAGCATTCATCTTGAGAGGAATTAGAAGAAAAACTAACATTACATGCCTCATGTTCATGCATGTACTTGGTAAGGGTTTCCTTTGCCTCATGGAGTTGAATCTCCATCTCATGCAACTTTTCAAGAAGCTGGTCTTTCTCCTCCTTCATGGCCATCAAATGCTCTTCAAGGGCAATGCTCTCTTTTCTATCTTCCCACATCTCTTTCACCACATATCTCATGGTTAGCAACTCCTTCAACATCTCTTTGTCAAATAACTTAGATAATGAAGATGTATGAGAACTATCAATGTTTGAAGCTTCCTCCATCCTTGCAAGATATCAAATTTCAACACAAAACTTGCACAAATACCAACAGCTAAATCTCAAGCTATCAATGGCAAATACATGAGAAAAACAAACTAGTGCTTTGATACCACCTGATCTAAAAATAGTGGGCTGACTTGTTATGCTATGCAAGCACCCTCTACTTCATTAAAAATAAACTTTGCAGGACCTTGCTCCATGTGTTAAAATATGTAAGATAAATTAAGTGTCAAGTTTATGCATCTTCTTTTAAATGTTCAGGTGTGAGGAAATGTTCTTTTAAATGGTTAAATAAGTGCTTTAAATAAATACTCAACAACACAACTTGCATCAAATAAACCATCAAACTCACAACAATAACAAGATTATAAAGGAGTTCACCCCTCTCTGGGCTACATCTCCTTGAGCCTCCATCAATGGACTTGGCTTTCTGGGATTAATTTGTCAAAAATTATTTTACAAGCTGCTGCTCAACTCCAATGGAAATACTGACTATACCATTGGGTTCATAATACATAAAAACCCCAAAAATAACTAATAGAACTCTGAAAACGGATCATGGCTCATCCGGGCATGACCTCTTCTACATGTGGCCTTAAGCTTCTCTTAGCTTCTTTGTGGAAAAAACACCTGTAAAAGTCCTCAAATGGATCTGAAACCTATCCCAAAGTGTTCATAGCATAATAATTATCCAAAAATGATTATTCAATCACAGAAAACAAACATAGGCTCATCTGTGCATGACCTCAAACAATGAGGGCTTCAAGCTCCCTAGAGCTTCCTGAAACTTCAATGGTTAAAAACCTGCAAAAAAATTCTTCAAATGGCTTTGAAAACAGTGCCAATGGATTCAGAACATCCAAAAACCCCTAGCTGGGCTTTTACGACACCTCATTTGGCCAAAAAATGAAGAAGATAGGCCTCCTTCCATTCTCTTTCTTCAAGCTTGCTGTCTCTGGTTCGCCAAAACGTACCTCTGTACGTTCAACCAAGAACACGGTCAAAAAATCGTGCTAAAACCTAGCACCGACGCGTAACCGCAAAACTGATCAAACTGTAGGACGGTTAGGGCGCGCCCAACCCCTAACCGCCAAGACCACGGTCACAAGGTCACCATGTGACCCCGCGCTATCGCAAAAGGGGATCTGTTTACAATGGCGAATAAATCAATGACAAGTGGCGAGTGCATAACTCAACCGTTTGAACACAAACCGAAACCAATCCTCGCACGCTCCGTGTAGGGTCATATGGCGATACACATAAAACCATGGCTTAACCGTTCTAACAATCCGAATCCCCGCGCGCCAACGTTAAGGTCATATGTATAAAGGTTGTGCGACCGGGGGCTGGGGCTAAGCCCCAACCCGAACCCCCGCGCCAACCGTTAAACAAATCCAATTTAAATATAAATCAAACCATATACATTACAAGAACCAATGCGTGGCGCGCCGGTTGGGTGGCGTTTGCCAAAGCTTTGCATGGTGGGAGGAGGTCCGGGGTTCGAGTCCAGTGGACTCCTTAATCTTTTAACCAACACCCAAACCAATAGCAGGGTGCCACGTGACAGCCCACGACTAGACCACGTGGCACAAAACCACTAACCAAAAACTACCACGTGTCGAAACACCATTCATCTGAAATCTGCCAATAAATGAATGCCACGTCACCTGCCATGTCAGTGGTCATACCTCTACCAATTCAGCTCTGCCACATCATCGTACGAACATGGCACATCAGCATCCGTACGGACTGTACAGTCAGCGTAATTTTTTTTTTTTGCCTGTTTGACGATTCGAACAGATCGCGATATCTCTCTCATTCGACGTTCGTTTGAAACCAAACAAGTTGTGTTGGGTTCGTAACAATGAGGGCTACACACTCGTTCGTTTTGAGGCAATTAAGAGAACTTTGATTTTTGAGCTAAATTTTGACCCCTGGTCCAGATTTTGATCAAATGAGGTTCGAGTTTTATTTTGGTTAGGGGAGTCTTATTTCTCAACAACATTCTTCTATGAAGTATCTTTAGTCTAGCTGGTGGAGGGAACATCAGTTTGAGCTATTTTTGAAACAAAATCAAACGTTCTTTTGGTTGGGACCTCTGAGTTTTTCTTATGGGGACTATTAGGAACTCTCTTGGTAGGTGTGTCTACTGTATTTTTGAAGTCATAAGCTTTCTTAGTTGGATTATCATTAGACTTATTACTTCTCAGGTTATACTGTCTATGAACTTCCATAATTGCATTTTCAAAAACTTGCTGATCTGATTCTTCCTCATCAACTTTAGTTTGTGAAAGAAGGAAAATATCATATTCTTCTTGGGTAAGAAGTGATACTAAGTTTGTGGGACACTTTTGGAGGATTATATGGAAGAGGTTGGGAGCTAATTTATCTTTTAGTTCATCATATCACCCTCAGACAAACGAACAGACCGAAGTGGTGAATAAGAGTTTGGGAAATTTGCTAAGGAGTTTAGTCACTGAAAAAGGTCGCCAGTGGGATCAGATTCTGGCACATGAAGAATTTTCATTTAATAATTCAGTTAATAGAAGCACTGGAAGAAGTCCATTCAAGATAATATATGGAAGACAATCGAGAGGGGTTGCAGAATTGAGAGAATTGAAACAAGATGAATTCAGGAGCACTGGAGCAGAAGATTTTACTACAGAAATGCAAAGACTTCATGATCAAGTTAGGAGGAAGATACATGATAGTAATCAAAAGTATAAGGGTAGAGTTGATTAGAAAAGAAGGGAAGTTCAATTTGAAGTAGGAGATGAAGTTTTAGCTCATTTGAGGAAGGAAATTTTTCCAAGAGGAACATATAATAAGTTGAAGATGAAGAAGATAGGACCATGAAAGATCCTTAGAAAATTTGCAGCAAATGCTTATGAGATTGAGTTGCCAGATAATGTTGGTATATCACTGATATTCAATGTTGTAGATTTGTATCCTTATAACAGAGATGAGTCAGGAGAATTAGATGATCAAGAAGAGATTCAGTGGGAATAATAGATGCCCATAGTATAAAAACCTTAGATGGAGAAAATTTTAGAACATAGAGTTGGAAGGAAAACCAAAAGAAAGATGTATCTTGAATATTTAGTGAAATGGAAGGATCACCCTGTGGAAGATTCAAGTTGGGTAACTGAACCTGATATTTTGAAACATGGAAAAACAGTGCGAGAGATCATGGACAAGAGTCCATGAATATTTTGGCCAGAGGAGTATGATGCAGGAGCATCACAATCACATCAAAAGAAAGCCAGACATGGAATCAGAATTAACACCTCAATGAATCGAAGGAGCCAAACTGACCTTAACCATCTTGGTAGCGGTGTGGAGATATTTTTGATTTTATCATTAGTTAATTAGCTGTCTGTAAATTCAAGCCACCGTTTAAAAGGACAGAACCACTGTAAATCCTTTACACGACTGTAATGTATTACAAGTGTAGAATAATTTCCATGATTAGTAATTAGGTTTCATTTAATTGAGTAGATAACTACCAGAGTATAATGTAATAGTATTTAGATAGGAGGAAGGAGAGCGAGGAAGATCTGGGTCCTTAGACAAATTTTCATTGTAATAGTTGTGAAGGAGATAACTATTGTAATTATGATTTCTTCTGAAATGAATAGAATAGAGGAAATTGACCCAAATACACAATGTTGATATTGTTTATAGTTGACTGTGTTGTTATGTGTTTGTGAATGGATGATTTTCATAGTGAATGAATGAATAATTGAATGAGTTCAATTGTTTCTCTTCTGTAAGATTATGCAAGGAGTGCAAGGAGTGCCTCTGAAGAAGTATTTTTTGACTTAAATATCAGAAGATATAGCAGGGAAATTCTATATGCAGAGTGTACATATTGAGCGCAAGGAGTGTGTATAGAAACAAACTTGTGTTAAAGTTTGAAATCTCAGGATGTTGAGCGCAGAGTATTCTAGGAGGGCATCAGAAAGTCTTGTGAAAAAGACACAGAGTGCAAGTGTGCGTTAGGGAAGAGATTTAAGTTTCAATTACTAGAAGCTCAGGAGGAGTAGTGGTTTTAAGTATCAAGAGGAAACACTTAGAAAAGTTTCTAAGTTTTTAAAAGTGAAGTGTTCAAAGGTGAATTACAGAATTTGAAAGTTCAAAGGAAGAAAAAGTATGGAGGATTGAGTGGGAGAAATCCTTCAGAAAAGAATTGTGAAGTTTGGGTAAGATCGAGGGTCAAGATCCATTCAGAAAGAGATGAAATATTTCAAGCCGTTATATCTCGAAGAAGTAGCACACTGGTTAGTTGTGAGGAGTCATCAGAGTTTCGCAAAACCAAAATATTTGGAAGAAGCAGAGTAAAATTCGCGAAATCCCGAAACGCGAAATCCCAAAATCATCAAGTCCATCCGTTGAAAGGGGACACGTGGTAAGAGATGAGAATTTCACTAACTCGCAGAGTGGAAAGGTCAAAGGGTGGAATCATGAGAACTTGCGAAATCCAAAATCGTGAAATGATCATGGCCGTTCATTGAGGTAGGACATGTGGCGAGAGATCAACATTTCGTTGATTCATGAATTGGGAAGTTGGAGGTAGGAGTTGCGAAAACTCGTGAAACATGAAATTGTGACTTGATCACATACGTTGGCTGGAGAGCTATTGTGGACCATTGATTTGATTCGAATATTTCACAATTTCGGGTATCAGGAGAATGAAGGTGAATCACATTGGGAGTACCTGATACGCAAAATCTCGATGCGCTCAGAAGGATTGGCCCTAGTTCATAGAGAAGGGTCATATAAATGGAGAATAAGGGAGGAGCTATCATGTGGTAATCCCTTGTTGGAATTTAGGGACTTGTGAGTTCGAAGGACAAAGAGTCGGTTGACTCATATAGCCGATATGCGAAATTGTGACGCGCCTTTTCGGATAGGCGTGTGGTCACAAGGCGTGGTCACATGGAGGAGACTTGCATTTAGTGCTTGTGCACGTGGGCAGAAGTTTGTAAATACCTGTGGAGTGTTTCTTAGAGGACTTGAGAAGATCCTAATACTGGGAGGTCACGCAACCTTTGGAGAGAACGGGGGTCTGCACCATTGTCTGGAGACCTACACATCTTCCAAGTGGATATTGGTGGCCTCCCACATAATCCAACTAGCTTATTTTCTATATTTTCATGTTAGCACATCTTGTTGTTCTTCAAGAGTCGTTTTGGGGCCCTAAACACTGTTATTTTGGCTTGCCATAGTCAAACTATAGATTGATTCAGATTTTGATGATGTAATGCATAGTTCTCGAAAAGACCTATCACACGCCTGAAATGAACATCGTATGAAAAAGTTACGATGCCGGAAAGTTAATGTACTAACTTACCCAAACAAGGCCCACACGACTTTTGGCATTTGAGCATTCTTGTGAATGAGCGTAGGTTTTTGGATGTATAGGTTTTTGGCATTCTTGTTTAAAATAAAAAGGCCTTTAGAGCCTCATTATAATCAACTTCTTGTGAATGAGCGTAGCTGTCATATATCTTCTCAGAGATAATGCTGCCACCATTCTAGCGAGTCTTGCACTCTATATTTTTACAGTCTCTTTACAATTTTTTTCATTAATAGAAATCATGTATTGTTGTATTTCTCTATTTTTGTCAAGTTTCATGAGTATTTCATGAGTATTTCATTGTAATTTCCCTACTTTCATTTCGTTCCGAACATAATCCATAGCAACTTCTTGCGAATGATCGTAGTCGTCACATCTCTTCTCAGAGATAAAGCTTCCACCATTCTAGCGAGTCTTTTACTTTGTATTTTTAAAGTCTCTTTACAATTCTTTCATTAATAGAAATCAAGTATTGTTGTATTTTTCTATTTCTATCAAGTTTCATGATTATTTCACTGTAATTTCTCTACTTTCATTTTTTTCCAAACATAATCCAAATCATTAGTATCAGAGCATGATACTCTTTATTGTTTTTCAGCGCATGTCCCTAACGAGGTCCGAGTATAGCCAACCGGGTCTCAAGTTTTTCTCTCTTGAGGAAAATCACTCTCCCACACCCAAGAAACCCTCGATGGAGAAAGAAAAGAAATACGACGAAGCAAAATATTCTATTAACTTGTTGCTTGAGAAATCTCTCGTGTGACAGAGGGACGAAATGATGTAGAATTTTTGACACATTCTTCAACGTCTGACGATAGGAGCAGGCACATCTTCATCAAGTTTCCATTTTGGAGGAACCTCTCCCTTCAAGGTAGTTAATTTTGACATTCCCATATTTGAAGGTCAGATAGATGTGGATTCCCTAGAAAATGGTTAAATCTATTAGAATGTTATTTCTCTGTTCAAAACTTCTTCAAAAGGGAAAATATCACCTTCACACTCCTCAAGTATCTCCCCCATGTCAAACATTGATGGGAAACTTACTAGGGGAAAAGTTCCCCAAAGGAATCTGGAATATATGGTGTCGATCCCACTTAAGATTTTTTTGTGGATGCGATCAAAGAACAATACTATCCTGTTGATAACTATGAAGACCAATAAATGAGATATTCGACCACATTGCGACAAGAGAAGAGCCAAACAGTGTTGGGGTTCAAAAATACTTTCCATACCTTGCATACCAAGCTAGGTATAAAGGACTTCGAGTGACATTTCATTCTGAAATATCGTGGGGCTCTACACAGGTACATACAAATTGAAATGGATTTCCTAAACATCTCATCATTGGGAGTTGCCTATCGATATGTTGTCAAAATCGAGCAAAAATTTAGGCACTGAAATAAATGGGAATTCAGGTCTCCAAATCTACAACAACCAAAGAACGATAAAAATGAACCTAACCAACAACCTCAAGACAAACAATACAAGACACAGGACAAAAAGGGTAAAGGGAAGATGAAAAATGACATTGGGAAGTGGTGTGACTTCCACAAAATTCCCTGGCACAACATCGATGAATATCTCTCAAAGAAGTCACTGGTGTCCTAGGTCAAAGACATGGATCCGAACCCTTATTCAGAATCTGATCCAGAAAATATTGAAAATAGACAGATCATCGACGTACACCCCACTGTCACTGTCTCGAACACAACAATTCAATGAGAAGAATCAATAGATCCTGAAGAGGAAGAGTGCCTCTTCCATTCAGAGATGTGGGTGAAGGGGACCCCATTGCATTTATTTGTTGATAACAACATCCAGAAGAACCTCATATTAACTAAGGCCATTAAATAGTTGGGGTTGTCAACAACACCACACTCGCAACCAAACAACATCATGTGGCTTCACCAGGGACGAGATCTCTATGTTAGCCAATAGTGTCACCTATTCTATGGCATCCATCCCTTCAAGGATGAGGTAATGTGTGATGTTTCCCCTCTTGATGTCTGTGATGTGGTTATGGGCCACCCATATATGTGGAGACTTCATGTTGTCTATGAGTCTAGACCCCATAGTTCCATTATTACTCTAGGAGGTCATCTCTATCGGATACAGAGTTAGTTCCGACAACTGCTCCACAAAAAAATTGCCGCAAGGTAATATCTCATACTGCAAAATTCATCCCTTTCACTGTTTGTTCAAAGGATGCGTAGAATACCACTACAACCACTGCAGCTTGAACACCTTCTATCCAACAAAATCAGATTGTCAAAGAGAAAGAATATATTGTTTATTCACCTACAATGATGCCTACACAATGCACTATCAAACCTAGAGACAACAGGTTGGTGGAGCATATTCAACCCTGCCAACAACTGGTTTGTGACAGTCTTCCATAGATCAAGCAAGGCAACTTCTCCAACAAAGCACACAACTCACCAAAATTTAGATTCAGAACATGCTTTCCCCTCTTCCCTAGGCACTCAATGCAATGGAGACCATTTATTCCTAAGTGGGGAGGATTGATATGGGTGGATATTGGTCGCCACCCACCTATTCCAACTAGCCCATTTTTCCAGTTTTTAGTTCAAGACATTCTTCTATACTTCTTTGTAATTGTGGGTTCTACATTTCTGGGGATGTTTGGAGCCCTACACATATTCTAGGTGGATACTGGTGGCCTCAAAACTAATCCAATTGGCTTATTTTGTATGTTTTCATGTCATCAAATCTTGTTGTACTTTGAGGGCCATTTTGGGGCCCTAAGCAACGTTATTTTGGCTCGTCAGAGTCAAACTGTAGACACAGTCAAACTTTGACAATGTAATTCATAGTTCACAAAAGACCTTTCCAACAGGATATCACACACCTAAAAGAGAGTGAGTGGGGTATAGAGAGAGGTGGAATGATGGGGTAGAGAGAGAGTGGAATAACGAAACAAGAAAAAAGGGGAAGAGGTGGTAAAGAGAGGGGGAGAGAGGGAGAGAGTGGCTGGAGAGAGAGAGAGAGGAAGATATATGGAGGTAGGGAGAGGGGGAAAGAGAGAGAGAGAG
>ML781008.1:89880-103025 GCA_009831015.1 Picea engelmannii | reverse complement strand
AATGATCGAAGGCGAATGATCGAAGGCAACGAAATATTGATCGAATGATGTGAAGCATTTGTGATCGTTGGATCCCATTCAAAATTCTCGATAGAACGAGGGCCGTCAGATCTGAATATAGACAAGAAGAGCGTGCTGAAGAGGAGGATAGATCTCAAGTGTTAGATTCGAGCGCAGGGTCTGACCACCGTTGGATCGAGGAGAACCTACACGGTCTTTAAAGTGCAAGGAGAAACAGGCGTAATCACAATATGCAAAATCGCGATGTAATCTAAGCCATCAGATCAAGGTTTGATTTGGACCATTGATTCCAGTCAATGTCGGAGTTTTGGGGATCGAGAGTTGGAGATGTCAAAGTTAATTAACATTAGGAATCCCGATATCACAATATGCGAAATCACGATGTAATCTGAGCCGTCATATCAAGGTTGAATCTGGACCGTTGATCTAACTCCATGTTGGAGTTTCGAGGATCGCGTGTTGGAGATGTCAAAGAAACAATGCAACAAGAATGCCGATTTCACGATATGTGAAATTGCGATTCAATCACAGCCGTTGAATCAAGCTTAGATCGGGACCATTGATCCCATGCCATTTCGGGGTATCGGGGATAGCAACTTGGAGAGTCGAGATGTCTCATCTCCAGACTCACAAAATGCGAAATCACGAAAGCACCTTATGCATAAGGCTGTGGTCACAGCCCATGGTCATGAGAAGGGAAGGAGTCAGTACAGATAAGCTCCATTTGGGGATTTCGGAGATCCCGACTTGGAAAGTCGAGATGCCTCATCTCCAGATCCACGAAACGCGAATTTGTGAAAAACGCTTTTTTCATAGGCGCTTGTTTATGACCATAGTCATATTGGGAAAGGAGCTAGTGCAGAAAAAGTTTTGCATCGGAACTTTGGAGATCGGGATTTGGAAGTGACAAGAACATTGAACATCAAGAATGTCGAAATCGCGGAATGATCTGAATCATCAGATCAAATGTTCGTCGGAGGGCTACTGTTATCTCTTAGAGTTAACTCCCCAGTTACAAATCTGTTAGAAAAACGGACTCATGACTGCAAATCAATTAGCGTTTCAGTTGGCGTTTTAGTTGCTTAGACAATTGTCATATTTTTGCCTAAGGAGTTGGGAAGTTGAACGGTCGTGTTGGTCTGTATAAAAGAAGATGAGACATACTGTGTGTGGTTAGTTGTTCTGTATGAGAAAAGAATGAAACTGTAAGAAAAAGGAATATGAGAGGATGTGCAGGAGGAGATTGAGCAGATGTGCAGTGTGAGATGAAACGCAGAGCAGAATAAGAGGACAAGTTGAAGAAGAGTAGAATGACAAAAGGAGTTGATGCAGAGCAAACCTGCTGAACAGATAGAGGAAGAGAAGAACATAAGTTTGTAGAAGACCAGATTTACAGAACAAATAAAGATTGGTAAGAATTGATTCATCTGCATAGTTGACTGTTTATTTATTCACACTTATTCTAGGGAGGTTGGGAGGTGCTCGGGAGGACTGTTGTCCTTAGAGGTTCAAGTGAAAGCTTAAACCCAGGAAGTTGTAGCTTCCATCTGGTTGTAGCCATAGAAACTAGGGTGGCAGGGTGGTGCAAGGGAGAACAAGTGTTCTCTGTTATACAGGTTGGAGCCTGTGTAACTGGAAGTTGGTGCTTCCATGTAGTTGGTGCTGGAACATATAGGGAGTTGGTGCTTCCTTCTAGTGGGTGCTAGAGAAATCAGAGAGTCGGTGCTCTCAAACAAGTTGCAGCTTGTAAAACAGAGGTAGCAACCTCACATTGAGTTGGTGCTCAATTATTGATGATGTACAGAACTTAAAAGACTGCCTATCATTTCGAAGAAGAAGAGGTTTTCTCCCTTTATGGGTTTCCTCGTGAAAATCTGTCTCTGTGTATACCTTATGTGTGATTGCTGCTTTTTAATTTTACTGTCCATATGCTGTATAATGTTGATGATCACTTGAAGAAAGTTTAAGAATGTTTTAACAGACTTAAAATTGTTTAAGCTCAAATACAACTGATTCACCCCCCCTCTCAGTTGTATCAGTAATTTCTACACATTGATTGTAGCATATAATTGACAAATGTAATTGRCACRTCTTTAATTAAATGTTACTTAATGGAATTACACTATAGATATATTGACATTTAGTAAATATAGAATTGATACATACAAGACACTTCATTACTTGTAGCGTTAATTGAGATTTTGTCATGATAAAATAAATGGTTCTAAAATGTTGGTATTAGGACTGCAATTATAATAATATAGAATGTTTAAACTTTTTTTCTCTCATTGTAAACTTGATTACTCTATGATGAGATCGATGATCGTAGAATCTGTTGATTTAGCTAGATGCATGATTGATTATGATTGGTTGGTAAATTGGATTTCTTACGCCTTGTAGATAACCTGGTTGATTGCGATCTTGATGGTTATGTCTTGTCATTAGCTTAGTAGGCTTGGTCTGCTTGTGTTGGGTGGGATGTAGACACCTCCATGTTCCTCAGAACAATCACCAGCCTTGAGACCTTAAATGGTTAAAATCGATGGGAACCTGGGCTTGAGCATTGCTTATGTGTCTTGGAGGTCCTAACCATTGCAGGGTAGGACTGGTGGGTAGTTAGTATTTTTATTCTCATCAGTTGGTTGTTGCTCATTGCTTCCTGATGCTTGATGTGCATCTTAGGTCGTTATGTTGTTGTCACCGTTGCATGCGAGATGTTCGTCATCGCGTTGTTACACATAGTAAAATGTATTTATTACTCTTGCACACATGCACACACACAAAAAAAAAAACATTGCACTTGTTGAAGTGGTTGACGTCGTGACGTAACGAGGAGGTTTATTACATATGGTATCAGAGTGGGTTTGACCTGTGACTTGGGATCGTTACGACTTTCATTGACATGATTGGATTATACTGTTGCTAATCAAGTTGATTGTGTGCGTGCAGGTAATCATGGTTAGAGGATGCCGTGGAGGAAGACGACGGGGTGCTAGGGAAGGAGGTGCAACACCTCCAGTAGCATCCATGCCTAAGGGGTCTAACCCCTAGGGAGATGAGCAGGTTCTCGGACAAGAGCAGATAGAAGTTGGCGATGTAGTCGGAATGATGAGATCTTTTCAGTACATGTCCGAGGCACTGATCAACCGTTTGGTCAGAGATGATGCTAGAGCACTGGCACCCGCTGAGGTTCCACTGTGTGCACCAGCTGTTACTGGTAGCATTCATCGTGAACTCAAGAAGGTCAAATTTTTCGAGTTCTTTGGTGCCCCGGATGATGCAGCCGTCGAGGCATGGTTGGAGAACATGACGATGTGCTTCGCACTTCGCGATTATACCTCCAACATGAAGATCCACATGGAGGTCTTTCAACTGAAGGGGAGCGCTCTTCTATGGTGGAAGATGCTCCTACCAAGCTGAACATGGCCATCGAAGATGTGTCATGGGAACTGTTCGAGGAACAGTTCCGAGAGAGGTACCTTTCAGAGAAATTCATTGAGAATCAACTCAATGAGTTCAACACCTTACAATAGGAAGGTTGTACAGTGCCCGAGTATGAGGCCCATTTTATGGAGCTGCTCCGGTATGCTCCACACCTTAACACTGAGAAACTTAAGGTCAATAGGTTCGTATTCGGCCTTAACGGTAGCTTGCGTGCAAAGGTTAGGATTTTGATGCCTCAAACCTTGCACAATGCTGTCGAGAAGGCCCTCATAGTAGAGGAGGAGCTTATCAGTGGGGGTCAGACCAGGATTCCAGCGAGACTAGCAGGGCAGGTTCCATCTAGGACACAGCAGCACCAGACACCAACGATACATACGTCAGGATATCATGGTTTCTAGAGGGGATCCACTTTCACTACACCCCGACGACCGACGCCTCAGAAGCGGGCACCTTACCGGGGACCACATCATCAGCCGCAACGTCGCCTACAGTAGCAGCAGTTTAGGCATGTTCAGTAGAACATACCAGGGTTCTAGGCCGGTGGGCCATCATATTCTACTTCGGGTAACAGGACTACTGGGCCAAAGAAGGGGTGTTGGATGTGTGGGGAGCCACACTACCGGCACGACTGTTCTGTGGAGAGGAATAGAGCATCCGAATAAGTAGGACCTACTACCGTGGAAGATATGGGCAAGGCCCATCGGATTCATGCAGAGGTGAATAACCGCTAGGCAGAGCATCAATTGACGGTGCTCAAGATGACAGGTACTGTCGCTGACAAGACCCTTAGTATTTTGATAGATCCCGGTACTACTGAGAGTTTCATTTCTGGTGCAGTGCTAAAAATGATTAAGGTAAAGGTAGTCGAACATGATGAGTTTCGCTTTGTAGAGATGGCCTCGGGAGCCAAACAAAAGGTTGGAGGAAAGGTTATGGGCTGTGCCATTAACCTGGGAGAGTTTTTTACGAGGGCCAACCTATACGTTACGATCTTAGGATCTTATGATGTCGTGATTGGTATGGACTGGTTGGAATTGCATGAGGCGATACTCAACTGTAAGATGAAACGGTTGAGCATGGTCGATGATGAGGGACAGAGACGTGTGATTGTAGGATGGAACCAGGGAGTTTCCCTGAGGTTCATCTCTTCCTTACAGCTGTAGAAGAGTATGTGCAAGGGGTGTAATCTTTATGAGATCCTTGCGTTAAATGAGAAGGGAGTAGCGGAAGGTCTAGAACACCTTCCAATGGTGAAAGAGTTTGCAGACGTATTTCCATAGGAGTTACTTGGGATGCCTTCAGAGAGGGAATTGGATTTTACCATAGACCTAAAACTGGGGACTGAACCGATAGCAAGAATGCCTTATTGGATGTCGACCCCTGAGTTACAAGAATTAAAAATGCAACTGAAGGAGTTGTTGGACCTGGGACTGATACGTCCTAGCATGTCACTGTGGGGTGCACCTGTTATTTTCATACGGAAGAAGGATGGATCATGGAGGCTCTGCATTGACTACCGTCAACTAAACAAGGCTACGATTAAGAATTAGTATTTATTGCCAAGGATTGATGATTTGTTCAATCAAATGAAGGGGGCGACGGTGTTCTCCAAGATCAATTTGTGATTAGGGTATCACCGGTTACGGATCAAGGAGGATGACGTCCCTAAGACCACCTTTAAGATGAGGTTTGGACATTACGAGTTTATTGTTTTACCGTTTGGATTGACAAACACCCCAGGGGTATTTATGAGTTTGATGAATGGGGTGTTCCGCGAGTACTTGAACAATTTCATCCAAGTATTCATTGATGATATTTTGATCTACTCTCGGACGATGGAGGAGCATGACGAGCACTTGCGCTTGGTGCTACAGTGTCTGGGAGAGCACAAATTGTATGGGAATTTGTCCAAATTCTCTTTTTACCAATTGAGGATTTACTACTAGGGCATGTCGTCTCCAGCAAAGGCATTGCCATGGATCCAGCAAAGGTCGAGGCTATTATGGAATGGCCTGCACCTACGAATGTCCCATAAGTGCATATATTTATGGGTTTAGCATGATACTATCGACGGTTTGTCGAGGGATTTTCGAAGATAGCAAATCCGATCATGGAATTGCAGAAGAAAAAAAAGAAGTTTGTTTGGACCGAGAAATGCGCGGAATCATTTTGGAGGCTGAAGGGGTTGTTGACAACAGCGCCGATAATAAATTTCCCTGACATGGACGCGAACTTCTTGGTATGCACAGACGCATCCAAGGAAGGTTTAGGCAGAGTCTTGATGCAAGGCGGACGGGTAATTGCTTACATTTCGAGGAAACTAAGAAGGCATGAGAAGAACTATGCGACACACGATTTAGAGTTATTGGCCATCGTATATGCCTTGAAGGTTTGGAGACACTACCTTGTTGGACACAAATTTGAACTAAAGACTGATCATTGTGGACTACAACACATTTTTATGCAAAGCGACCTGAACACGTGACAATGGCGTTGGTCGGAATTGCTTAGAGAGTACGACTTTGAGATTACTTACATAAAGGGAACAGTGAACCGAGTGGCAGATTCTTTGAGTCAGATGCCACACATATTTTCGGTGTTTCCTCTTCAGATGAATCTACGTGAAAATATTCTAACTTTATAGCGTGACGACGACTGGTACAAAGAGGTCAAGGGTTTTATCGGACAAAACACAATGATGGTACCAGGATATGAGGGATTTTCATTTGATAGCGATGGATTATTGAGGTTTAAAAGTTGGATTTATGTACCGCCAAACGACGAGTTGAGGATGTTGATCCTAAGCGAGGCTCATAGAGTAGTTTACATGGCTCACCCAGGAGTCACAAAGATGAGGGCAGACCTTAAACCCTTATTCTTCTGGAAGGGATTGAAGGCAGGCATAGTCAACTATGTGGCAAGATGTCTAGAATGTCAGCAGGTAAAGGTTGAACATAGACACCCAACAGGATTACTACAACCGCATGCTATTCCAGAATCTAAATGGGAGGTTATTTTGATAGATTTTATTGTTGGATTGCCACTAATGGCAAGGAGACATGACTCGATTTTCGTAGTAGTAGACACTCTGACGAAGAGTGCTCACTTTATTCCTATGCATATGATGTATCAGGCACCTGACATAGCTAGAGTTTTCATCAGTGAGATTGTGAGGCTTCATGGCATACCTAAGAAGATTATATCCGATCGAGGATCGGTGTTTACTGGACGATTTTGGCTGAGTTTCTAAGAGGCCTTGGGAACCCAACTTAACTTTAGTACTGCGTATCACCTAGAGACTGAAGGAAAGATCGAATGAATGAACCAGACCTTGGAAGACATGTTGCGCATGTATGTAATGGACCAACAAAAGCATTGGGAAGAATTCTTCCCACTAGTGGAGTTCGCTTACAACAAAAATTACCAGAGAAGCATTAAGATGGCGCCTTTTGAGTTTCTTTACGGGCGACCATGTCGGATGCCCTTGATTTGGGATTGGCTTGAGGATAGGGTCCTGGTGGGACCAGAAGCGATCCAAGAAATGGAAGAGAAAATGAAAACAATAAGACAAAGGATTAAAGAAGCACAGGATCGACAAAAGAGTTATGCCGATGCGCATCATGTCGACCATAGTTACAAGGTCGACGATCGAGTCTTCTTGCGGGTTAAACCGCATAAGAGTTCTATTAAGTTTGGGAAGGGAGATAAAATCTCTCCTAGGTTCATGGGACCTTTCGAGATTGTGGAGAGAAAGGGGCCCATGGCCTATCAACTAGCCTTGCCTGATTCCTTGAGGCGTATGCACGATGTTTTTCATGTATCTCTTTTGAGACATTAAATTAGTGATCCTACACATGTTATTGACATGAGTTCCTTGCAAGTATCGGATGAGGGATCACTCACAGCTGAGCCGGTCCGCATCTTGGATAATCGCGTTCACCAACTATGACGTCGAACGGTGGACCAGGTCAAAGTCTAGTGGGACAATTATAGTCCACACTCGATGACCTCGGAGGACGCATATGATATGCGCCAACAGTTTCCATTTTTGTTTGATAGATAGACATATGATACTATGATACAATTATTTCGGCATTTATACTGAGAAACTTCGGGATGAAGTTTAGACCAAGAGGGGGTGTATGTAACATCCCACTCTAGGTGCACTGGGCAAACTTATTCTTTGAGGACGCTTGCTCGCAAGTGATCCGGATTATTATGATATTAAAACATTTGACTTTGATTATGATGCGTCATGGGTAGATGACGTGTTGTTTTACTACATTGACATAGACATGTGCTATTGACTCGGTTTTACTGAGTGTGTAGGGTTTTGGACCTTGAGGATGCAGAGGCATCGATGGAACCCATTGGGCTCCGGATCGAGTCAGGGAGTGTGCTGTTGGGGTTTGATTGTTTTACTGTGATATTAGTACATCTGATTAGATGATATGATGTGGATATGTTCTGACATGATTTTTTGATGATGCAGGCTGATGATAACTTGCTGACCAGACTCACATATGGAGTAAAGGGGTCACACACGACTACCAAAGAGGTTGAGGGAGAGGTGTGGATAGTAGCCTTGTCATAGCCTACTAGCACTCCCGCCGTGGCTTGAACTGTAGGTTAACAATTACCTAGTTCGAGAGGACCCACGATGTCGTGAGGGCAAATTGTGACAGTCGCTCATGATGATTCTAAGGGGCAGGCAATAAGGCAGGGGCCTTATTCCTTAGAAGCCCTTAGTCTCCCCCAAGTTCACCTAGCGGAGTGTTGAATCCAGGGGTTATTGATGTCTACCAATCAGTCAAGAGGCAAGTGGCACCCTTGGAGCACGTGGTGTGTCCTGAAGGGCACATCGCGCAAAGGAAACAAAAGAGGCGAGTGGCACCCTTGGAGCTTATAGTGCGTCCTGAAGGGCACGTCGTGTTGATGATGATGGAGGTATGAAACTAGATGGACCTAAGACAATTAACACGTTAAGAAATTTTTAAACAACTTCCCTAATTAAATGTCGCCCAGTTCAGAATCTAAGTTCTAAGTCTAAAATTTCACTAGGAGTAAAATTTTGTCTACCTTTAAAAAAAAGAAAAATCATTTATATAAAAAAATAAAATAATAAAATTTAAAACCACTTAAGTAATAAGTTTGGCCTTCATAATTTTTTTTAGTAACATGAGTAGAGTAAGAAATTAAATGAAAACCTGTGGATATAAAATGTAAGGAGGCAATTAATTTATTTTAAAACTTTTGATAATTTAAGGAGGTATTAAATTAATAATAAAAGTAAAAAGAGGTTAATTAGCACAACTATCATTTCTAGCTCAATAAAAAGGGGAAAAAGGGAAATATTTTTTTTTTTAGGAAAGTAGGGAAGGGAGGTAACCTAAAGAGGGAAAAAGGGGAACTCATGGTAAAAAGCGAGAAACCAACTTAGTAAAGAATCTGCAATTTAAGAACCTTCTAATTTTAAGCTGATTTAGCAATTTCATTTTAGGGAAAGCTTTTAAAACCTGTAAGGGAATCTAGGGACACCTAGGAGTGATTTTAGGAGTAATCCTAGGTGGGGGAGGGAAAAGAGACAATTAATAAATTAAAGAAAATAATTATTGGAGGAAAGTGGGGGATGGATGACACTTGTACGAGGGAGAATTTTTAGAATATTTTTATTAAAACTTAAATTAAATGAGATTTAGGGAAAGAATGGAAGTTCTAAAACTATATAAAAGAGAGGGAGGAGAAGGAAGAAGGGGATCGACTGTTAGCGTAATGTTACACTGCCAGATTAGTGACTTGACTGATTTACTTGTGGGAGTTGGGATTTCCCAGCTCGGAGAGGAGTGGTAGCTTGGCCTTGTGAGGCGATCTGGGAGCTAGACATACCATTTGGATAGTGTGGACCCTTTGCGGCTCGGGGGGATAAGGGGGAAGCAGAGTACCCCTAGCGTTGGCTGGGAGGTACCGGTGTAGTCTCGACGGTCGACGAGTGGGAGCGATACAGAGTGCACAGATGACACTCAGAGCAGGTGATCATGCAATGGTACCCTTTCCATTTTTGCATGATAGAAGGTATTAGGACCCTGGCCCTCTCTTAATGTTATCAACATTTGTATATTGTCTTTGTGAGATGAAAAATACTTGACTTAAATCTGCTTGGGTTCTTGTTGGAATGACTGGTTTTCCTTTCTGTTCTTCGACGATTTTAATTGTGTGACGTATATAAAAATATTTCTTCTTAACTCTGCTATTGCAAGTTGGTATTGGATAAAAAGATTTTATGACCTCAGCGTTGCCGACCTTCCTTGGTTCTATGCAATATCCAACCGTGCCTTACATTTTTGTTTGTCTGAGTTTTTGCTTAGAAGATATGAATCTAACTTTGTGCTTGAAATMTTTATGACCTGTGAACCTTTCGATCAATTATCCTTATGGCCTTAKCCTTCTCTTTTGYTRTCAGCATTTTATTTGTTATTCTGAGATGAAATTATTTATCTTCGATCGGTGTTTGAGTCTTGTTGGATGGAATGGTTTTGTTCCATTTATTTACCTCTGCGTTTTTATTTCATTTTCCTATTTTTTTTTTCACTCAGCCATTTGTGGGGCATTTTCTTGGTTAGGGTAGCATATTTACCCAGTGATGTGGTGTTAAACTTGGCAAATTCCTTTTTGTAGACTGAATTTCGATGGTGCCGGGGGATCTGGGAACTTGTTCCTAGTCTGTGAAGTTAAATTCGACTTAGATCAGTGATGTTAAATTGTTCCAGTTGGGTTCCAGTGCACAATATATGTTTTACTGTTTTAAACCATTTAATTCAATATTTGGAAGCACGTAATGCATGGAAATTCTCCTATGGTCTATTGATCTGACTTGTGCCTCGTGGAAGGTATACAAAGGATCCAAGAATGGTGGAATGCGCGTGGAGTCCCTGGGGCAGCGTGAAGTTCTCTTGCACATAGTAAAACTTCCCTTGTGTCCTCTGTCACGGGCGTGGGTTATCCTTCTTCGGAAGTAAAACAAATTTTTCTTTTTGCTTGTGATCTCAGTACTTCCCTCCCCGGTGGTCTACAGTTCCATTCTCTAGTGACATTATGTGATGCACCCTCCTTTATCCAACTAGACCATCCAGAATCCTTGGGGCTTTTGCAACAAGTTCAATCCCTCATCTCCAAACACCCTTCTCACCTGTTATAAACCGATCATTCCACCTTTAACTTCAACGCCTTGTTTGAAATTGGAGTTCGAAGGTTAATGGAATAGTGTATTGCTGTCAAGCCCTCCTTAAATTCTGTTGAAAGGCAACTGACAACTACTACAGTATAATAATAACTAATCTAACAACAAATGCTACGGTTCTAACTGGACAACAAGAATTGGAGTTCAAGCTAAACATTGGCTCAAGATTCAAAGACTAATTCTGGAGGAACTGCGTTCAATTACGCATTGCAGCCTTCAGGGTTTTGCTTGGAAGTTCTTAGTAGGCACATTCCATGTTTGTGAATGACAAGTTTAACGCCCAGGCTGGCCGAGATGTTTTACTAAATTTTCTTTAGGTGAATGGACCTTTAATAACCCCGATTTCCAGTTTTATGACCAACATATTTAGAATTGGGGCTTGGGCTCTTTCAGATCTGTTCTCAGAAGGCTATCTTGCAGTCCTTCTGCCTGTGTCTATCTATGTAAGTAATGAGTATATCCTTAGCTGGAACCTACAACATGATCTTGAAGTCTTTCATTTGGTTTCCATAATTCTATTAGAGCACTTCAAACCTTCTTTCTTGTAGATTAGTCCAGATTTTAGTTGAGAGTAAAATCATTGGCATGAGTCATTTAGTGTGTTTAATTTATATTTTTCCAGCATAAGGAATACACTGCGTTAAGCTTGAGTTTAGTAATAGAATCATTATGATATTAGTTGTATCATGGTATGGAAGTTATTCCATCACTTCAGAAGTTCATTCAAGCACTTCAGCTAGACAACCTATTGGCCATCTATTTGTTAATAATGTTTGACTATCACATTACACTCTTTTAATTTAAATAATTAACATATTTGGTCATAGCTAAGTTAGTGATTAAATTCGACTTGCCAAAATAGATTGCAAATAATTACCTTAAGGTTATTTGGTAGGGAAAGCATGTGTGGTTAAGTGAATAATTATGATGGTACATTGCATTTAGTAAAGTCAACTGTTTGGATTAATATGTACTTCATATATCTAATAATGATTTAGTGTATAGAGGAGATGCTCTGGAATTCTTATGCTTATGGGTGTATTCTCAATTATTCAACATTTAAACCCTTAACCTTGAACTATCCTTAAGACTTGTCTCCTTAAGTGCTTTGTTATACTAACAAATTGGGAAGGTAAAGAAATCTTGGTGTCATTCTTGATAAGTTAACAAGTGACCCTTAAGAGATATTTTTATGTTGGATATTGGATAATCTTTCTTTATTTTGTGAGCATTAATTTATCTACATTGATTGTAGCATATAATTAACAAATGTAGTTGACACATATTTAATTAAATGTTACTTAATGGAATTACACTATAGATATATTGACATTTAGTAAATATAGAATTGATACATATAAGACACTTCATTACTTGTAGCATTAATTGAGATTTTGTCATGATAAAATAAATGGTTCTAAAATGTTGGTATTAGGATTGCAATTATAATAATCTAGAATGATTAAACTTTTCTTCTCTCATTGTAAACTTGATTACTCTATGATGAGATTGATGATCGTAGACTCTGTTGATTTATCTAGATGCATGATTGATTATGATTGGTTGGTAAATCAGATTTCTTGCACCTTGTAGATAAATTGGTTGATTGTGATCTTGATGGTTATGTCTTGTCATTAGCTTAGTAGGCATGGTATGCTTGTGTCGGGTGGGATGTAGATGCCTCCATGTTCCTCAGAACAGTCGCCATCCTTGAGACCTTAAATGGTTAAAATCGATGGGAACCTGGGCTTGAGCATTGCTTATGTGTCTTGGAGGTCTTAACCATTGCAGGGTAGGACGAGCGGGTAGTTAGTATTTTTATTCTCGTCAGTTGGTTGTCAGTCATTGCTTCCTGATGCTTGATGTGTGTCTTAGGTCGTTATGTTGTTGTCACCGTTGCATGCGACATGTTAGTTGTCGCATTGTTACACAGAGTAAAATGTATTTATTACCCTTGCACACACGCACACACACACAAAAATATATTGCACTTGTTGAAGAGGTTTACATTATGATGTAATGAGGAGGTTTGTTACAGGTAATAGGGGCTTTAAGTGTTAATGGTTTCAAGAATTATATGAATTAGAGGATATTGGTTAGAGACTAATTGTTTAGGGGTTTTTATTTGGATGGTTTTATGCATTAATGGTTATTGGTTAGGAATTATGAGGGATGAGGATTATGGATAATTAATGTGAATGGTTAAAATCAATGTTGCAAACATCGACATTGACATCGACAAAATTTCGCCAAGGGTTTATAGGGGTTTGAGAATAAGGTTTATCCATTATAAATGTTACAAGAGTTAAAGGTTAATGAATATATGAGTTAGGGGTTATGGTAGTTAAGCTCATTAGGAGTTACAAGTCAGATAAAAGTTATATTGGTTTAGAATTGTGCTTTATAGGGATTAGGGGTTAATGTTTATAGGGGTTAGGTATGG
>ML781008.1:45713-78993 GCA_009831015.1 Picea engelmannii | reverse complement strand
TATTTGAATCTCTCACTACAACCAACGATTGAGCACATGAACCTTTAGAAATTTTCAATCCTTTCCAAAGTGCATAAGATTTTGCTTGGTTGTTGGAAAAAACATCAAGTCCCCATGCAAAAGAAGTTATTAATATAAATAATAAATAATGTCAATGTTTTCTATTGATAGTTATTAATATGGTAATATTAATATTAAAATTGCAGCCTAAAATAATTTTTTAATTTTAATTTTTAAATAAATATTGTTCGTCGCAATTTCGATGACAATAATATACCTACGACGGATGTTCTGTATAAACAAAAAAAAGTTGTCGTCTCAAGTGCGACGACAACAAAAATTGTTGGGACGGATTTTCTATATAAACAACAAAATGTTGTCGTTCTTACGACGCATTCGCTATATAAACAAAAAAAAGTTGTTGTCGCAAGTGCGACGACAACAAAAATTGCTGCGACATATTTCCTATATAAACAATGGAATGTTGTCATTCTTGCAACGCATTCGCTATATAAACAAAAAACGTTGTCATCGCAAGTGCGATGAAAGCAAAAATTGTTGCGACAGATTTTCTATATAAACAACGAACATTGTCGTCGCAATGGTCATCTCAATTGCGACGAAATGTTGGTTTCACTTAGTTTTCCTATATTGTCGTATTGGCGACGATATTTCTCTTTTTGTTGCAATTGTGAGAAGTTCCCTAGGGTCGTTGTTCTTGCGACATTAATTCAAGTTCGTCAAAATTTCCATGTGACATAAAATGATGTTTTAGAGACTCAAGCTTCGTCACAATAGCCACGACATAACGTCGCAAGAGCGTCGAAATAGCTGTCGCAAAATGACCCAAATTTGCTAGCGATGGTATAATGGATAATGTTGAAATCAATTGGGGACTTACACCCCAATTATTATGGTAGTGGAATGATAATGAAACCATTTCAGAATCCTTTCACTTCAATTAGTGTTGGAGTGAGGGAATAGTAATATAGTGGGCCAAGGGATGCCACTAAAATCATTTGCACGAGTTTGCATGGTAATATGGTTGCATACCAGATGACAATAAAATTACTAGGGAGACTTGCACCCCAATTAGTATTTGAGTGACCACATTCTTGGGGACTTGGAACCCATTGCAAACAAATTAGTGTAATTGGAATAAGAGAATCACTTAGTTTCTTAATTGGATATGGAGAAAAGAGCCACTTAACTGCTTGGGAACTTGCACTTTAATTTATATGGGAGTGAGAAATACACTTGGGAACGACACCCCAATTAGTACCTAAAAGTATATTGTTAATACTTACGACCTAGTTAGTATAGGGTTTAGGGAACTACTAATTTGTATGGAAGTGAAAGAACCATTTGGTAACTTATATCCATATCGATACCCAAAAGTATTTCCTTAGTGAATTTAACCCTAATTAGTATAGAAGTAAAGGACATGCTTGGGGCACACCTTAATTTACATATATATGAGTGAGAGAATAACTTAATGAATTTGCATCCTAGTTAGTGCCAAAATTCCATTCTTGGGATTTAAACAAGAATTAATATAATAACAAGGGAACCACTTTTGGTGCACCCTATTTGTATAAGAGTAAGAGAACTACTTACAAATTATGACACCCCCATTAATGCCCAAACATAGGTTCTTCGAGAATTCCATTCTAATTAGGATATGAATGAGGGAATCACTTGGAAATTTATGCCCAAGTATGTTATAACCTAAATTTGTATAAGAGTGAAAGAACCAAGAACCACTTGGGGTGCACCCTAACTTTATACACAAATGAGAGAAGCATGAACCACTTAGGTTTCACCTTAATTTGTATAGGAGGGTGAGAGAACCAATTGTGGAATTCTACCCCATAAGTATTGAAAAGCATAAGTATTGAAAAGTATGTGCTTGGAGCTTGCATCCTAATTATTATAGGAGTAAGAGAATCATTAAGGGATTATCACCAAAATATGTTATAACCTTGATTTGTATATGAGTAAAAGAATCAATTAGGGACTTGTGCAATACCACCCCATGAGTATCCAATAATATGTGGTTACAAACTTGCATCCACATCAATATAAGAGTGAGGGAACCACTATAAGGGCTTTCTCCATAATTATGTTATAAGAGACTTGCAAAATAATTAATATATGAGAGAGGAGAACTTAATCTTTTAGGGACATGCATTTTATATAATACAAGTTTTTTTTCAAGTCAAGAAGTGAGGTATCCTTAGGCGCAAGGGATGAAACTAATTGTTTCTTGGGCATGATCACTACTAGGCATATTTATGAGACATCTTTAAGTACCTGATCCGACTAATAGACCCATTATCATATATCCTTATAAGCATGCCCCCTTCTAACATTTGGATTAGACTAATCATTTTTAAAGAAAGCATAGTATTAGGGCACCTTTATGATATCAAATTCTAGCAAATTGTAAAGATGGATCACCAAGATACCCACTTCTAACTTCTAAATGGAACTAACCCTTTCTCAAGTATGTGCATTTCCATGACATCTCTATGATACCCAATTACATTGATATAACCATTAATGTAACCTCTTCTAATATATACGAAGGATTCAATATCAAATTTAACCTCTACATCTAATTTTAAAAAAATAAATTAAAGTATTTTTTTAATTGAATTGTTTTTTGATATAAACATTTTATGTTTCACAATTATTATACATAATTATTCACAATGTTAATTTATATTTAATTTAACAAAAAATTTAGTATAGACAATGCTTTATAAATATTTTAAGTGTCACAAATATTTTATATGATAATAATTTATTTTTAAGGTCATGATATTTGTGTAGGAGATTCTCCCTTAACCATTTGATTGTTAAAGTGTATGGATATATCTAACCTACTTCTTTAGTTTTGACCATGACGTCCAAAGAGAAAACATGAATTTTATATTTACAATATTACTTTATGATGCATCCCCCCTCCCCTTCGGGGTTCTGTGACCTCCCGATCTTTGGATCGTTCCAAGTGTCGAGTCAGATTGACTCTGTGGGCTCCTAAATGAACCTATAATTTATACACATGACCCTTTTCTTCCTTTGGAACAGGTCCATTGATACCCACACCTTCTGTTTGCACGTTCTAGCGCTTCTCAATTTTCGGGTGCTAGCTCCTCTTCACTAGCCTCGTCTCCCATGTGACTCTGGGCTGTGACCTTGTTCTAATACACGATTGTGGGTGCATGCAATAGTGGTTTTAGACCAACCTGATTTTCTCCCCGCAATGCTCCTCTAGCCTAGACGTGTCCTCCGGATGAAACCATGGTTCAAATTGTGGCTTGCCTTTGATTCCTTAACCTCCTCACAAAGTTTGTCCCTGCAATGACACGGGATTGTCAATCTCACGATCTTGACGATAGCATCCAAATCAACTCTTCAAATCTGCACCCTTCTTATCTATGGACCAGATCAACTCTCTCTGAACCAACGGTCCATTTCTCTTTGCAACTCTGGACTCTAGGAGTTTGAAGTCTCAAAATCAACTCTCTTCTGTACTCCAACCTTCTGGAATTGGCGATCTATGGACACCTATCCCATAAAACAACGACCCTGCCTTCACCTAGGTATTTGACCTCTCAAACTAGATCAACGGTCCAATGACCCTTTCTTGATCGACGGTCAAGATTTCATCCAGGGCTCAAGACTTCTGAGATTTCAAATCTCAAACCCATTTATTTCAATGTCTTTTACCCAGAGTTTAATATCCACTCACATGTGTGCTCCTGATCCAACGCTCGAGGATTACTTCGGGTCTTTTCCCTAAGTTAATTTTTTTTTTCCACGTCTCCTCCGAATCCAACGGTTGTGAATCACTTTGGCACTTTACCTGAAGTTCATGGATTTGCGCCATGTCTCCCTTAGATATCATGCTCTAGATATTTCCTTGGGACTTCAGGTCTTCGTGCTCCGACTATCTCAATTCTCAAACTTAAGACTCACTTCAGCTTTTCCCCGGAGTTCACGATCCGTTGACAAGTGTCTCCATAGATCAACGACTCACGACTCTTCGGCTTTCTGCACTTCGTGTGTTTCAAGTCTCAAACTTCCGCCTTCCTCCATATCTTTCAAGCTGATGACACGTACCCTCCTGGCTTCAATGGTCTAGATTTGCTCCGGCTCTTTGGCTCTGCACACTCCTGGATTTTCAAGTCTCAAACTTGACTCTTTATGCGCTCACGATATCTGACAACTCACATTTGATCAATTAGATGGTTGAGATTCCACTTCAGCATTCCAACACTCCGGAGTTCGGGAATCTCAAGTTTCAAGACGCTCTCCCTCCTGAGCTTACAACAACCAATGACTGTGATTTCTCCTGGTGATTTGATGCTTGGTCTTCACTTCTAGTGATTTGATGGATCAGATCTATCCCACTGTCTCTTCGCCTCCTTCTAGATCTTTTGACCCATTGACACGTATCCACATTCTCCTTTCACGAATTGGGATTTTGTGACTTGCGACTTCCAAGCCACAACTTCTTCACATCCCAGATACCCGAAATTTYGATATCTCGGAATATCAAATCAATGAATAGCTCTCCTATGGATCTAATGGTCCAGATCTCGTCAGGATTTTGCCTTTCGTGATTTTCATGAATTTTCCCTTTGACTTCTTTGAGTCGCGATTTAGCGAAATGCTGATCGCTTGCCACGCGTCCCTTTTGATGGACGTTTCTGATGATGTTAGGATTTCATGACTTTGAAAACCCCTCTCTCTTGTGCACTCTGAAGTGTCAAACCTTGTGCACGTTCCCTTGGATCGAATGGCTGTCGATCCACGCGTTAAGATCTGACGACTAAGATATAATTCTCMTGTGCTCTTTCATCTTTTGCTTCCTTCRCTCACTGGATGTAGATCTAATGGTCCAACTTCTTCTCCACAACCAAATTGGATGGTTTCTRTTGCTCCTCCACCTGAGCTTCAGAATTTCTTCGACTTAGAAKATTTTTCAAGTGTTCAAAGTTCTAGGCCTTTGAACTTCCTCTTATGAAACCAACTCCTTTGGGTCTCTCTTACTCTTCTGAAAGAGTTATATCTTTTGAGCTTATGGACTTAGAATAAATTCTTCTCCCACACACACCTTGCATTCTCGGGATTTCATTAAACTTAGATTTTGAAGGATATCTTGAACAAGAAATACTTCTCACCCTCCTGGCACTCTTCTACTCGATGCACACCTTGTAGATATTTTCCTCACAGAGTGTTCAACAATTTTGTTCCTTACTAAAATCAACACAAATTTCTTCTGTGCACACTTTCATTGGCTCAATGCCCACCTGGTAGAGCTCTACAAAGTTCTCAGTAACTCTGCTTCTTTGTGCTTCTTCTGCACAGTCTCCCCTCTAGTAATCTTGAGGTTCTCCTTGAGCTTGTGATCGCTCTGGTGCGCCCTCCTAGCATGCTCTTCCCTGACTCCGCATAGTTCAGATGCGCACTCCTTGCGCTGGCTACAGAACCCCCGATGTTCTGTTGTGCACTCCTTGCATAGTCTAAAGAATCCAAAATGATATTACACAACTCAATGAAGATAAAATAAGTCTATCTCCTACTGCAAATGAAACTTATCATACATCTACAACATTCATTCATGAAAATATATAAACACACGATATGTAGGAAAAAACTGCTTTTCAATTATCTCAGTGTGTCTATAAAGATGATTTACAAAAATTGGATTGTAACAAGGTCCAAGTTTCCTCAAGATCTCTCTCTCATAATTGTTCTACTTCTCAAGGCCTCTCTACCCTTCTTCCTTCCCATTGAAATCTGAAACAAGATCTCATTACAAAAGAGGGGCTTTGTGAGCTCATCCTCTCTCACCTAACCTCATCTATTACATTGAAGTTTCATAAATGTTTACCCAGACATGACTACAATCTAGGTCTGCTACAAGAAACCCTTTAATGAAATCCAACCACTACTTGTACAAAGGCATGGCCCGACATTTACAATCTTACAACACAAAAATCCGTATAGGATTATTTCAAATTTAAAAAATGGGAGGTTTAATGCCTCTCCCTTCCACCATTGCGTGTTTGCGTGTTGACACGTTTGCTGAGGTGGAGCGATGCTCCTGCATCAATTTATAAAAAAAACATGAATTTTATATTTGCCATATTAATTTATACACAAATTTAATGTCATGTAGAGTAAAATAAAAGTTTATACACAAATTTAATGTCATGTAGTAAAACCAATTATTAATGTTCGAGAGGTATAACACTCAAACTATTTGGTGAATTGTATTCCAACTATATTGACTTGAAGTAGTAAGATAGTGGTATAGTGATATAAGGAATGAAATTGAAAACTTTCATAACAATTTATAGCATTTTCGAAAAATCTGGAATTTGATATTTAGGAATGCGATTTCAACATATTAAGTATATGACACTATTATAATATAATGAAAAAAGACATGACAATCATTGTAATAATATAGTGGTATAAATCATGTCACTAAAACTATTTGAAGGCTTATAATCCATGGCATAAGGGATGATACTTGAATAGCTAAGAGGGGTTTTTCCTCATTAATATTGAAGTGAGATGACAATGAAACCAATTGGAGACTTGCATCTTAATTAATATTAGAGTTATGGAAGATTAAGATATTGGCATATAAGGGATTACGCTAAAAATTCTTAGGGACTTCAAATTGATGGCATAATGGATAATGTTGAAATCAATTGGGGGACTTACACTCCAATTATTATGGTAGTGGAATGATAATGAAACCATTTCAGAATCCTTGCACTTCAATTAGTGTTGGAGTGAGGGAACGATAAGATAGTGGGACAAGGGATGCCACTAAAATCAATTTGGGGAGTTTGCATGGTAATATGGTTGCATACGAGATGACAATAAAATTGGTAGGGAGAATTGCACCCCAATTAGTATTTGAGTGGCCATCTTCTTGGGGACTTAGAACCCATTGCAAACAAATTAGTGTAATTGGAATAAGAGAATCACTTAGTTTCTTAATTGGATATGGAGAAAAGAACCACTTAACTGCTTGGAAACTTGCACTCTAATTTATATGGGAGTGAGAAAACCACTTGGGAACTGTAACCCAATTAGTACCTAAAAGTATATTGTTAATACTTACAGCCTAATTAGTATAGGATTTAGGGAACTACAAATTTGTATGGAAGTGAAAGAACTATTAGGTAACTTATACCCCTATCAATACCCAAAAGTATGTCCTTGGGGAATTCCACCCTAATTTGTATAGAAGTAAAGGATGTGCTTGGAGCACACCTTAATTTACATATATAGGAGTGAGATAATAACTTAATGAATTTTCATCTTAGTTAGTGTCAAAATTATGTTCTTGGTATTTAAACAAGATTTAATATAATAACAAGAGAACCACTTGTGGTGCACCCCATTTGTATAAGAGTAAGATAACTACTTACAAACTATAAAACCTCCATTAATACCCAAAAGTATGTTCTTGGAGACTTACACTCTAATTAGGATATGAATGAGGGAATCACATGGAAATTTATGCCCAAGTATGTTATAACCTAAATTTGTATAAGAGTGAAAGAACCAAGAACCACTTGGGGTGCACTCTAACTTTATACATAAATGAGAGAACCATGAACCACTTAGATTTCACCTTAATTTGTATAGGAAGATGAGAGAACCACTTGTGGAATTATACCCCATAAGTATTGAAAAGTATGTGATTGGAGCTTGCATCCTAATTATTATAGGAGTAAGAGAATCATTCATGGATTTTCACCCAAATATGTTATAACCTTGATTTGTATATGAGTAAAAGAATCACTTAGGGACTTATCTAATACCACCCTATGAGTATCCAATAATATGTGGTTACAAACTTGCATTCTCATCAGTATAAGAGTGAGGGAACCACTATACGGGCTTGCACCATAATTATGTTATAAGAGACTTGCAACCTAATTAATATAGGAGAGAGGAGAACATAATCTTTTAGGGACTTGCATTTTATATATTACAAGTTGTTTTTTCAAGTCAAGAAGTGAGGTATCCTTAGGCGCAAGGGACGAGACTAATCCTTTCTTGGGCATACTCACTACTAGGCATCTTTACGAGACATCTTTAACTACCTAATCCGAGTAATAGACCCATCATCATATATCCTTCTAAGCATGCCCCCTTCTAACATTTGGATTAGACTAATCATTTTTAAATAAAGCATAGTATTAGGGCACCTTTATGATATCAAATTCTAGCAAATTGTAGTGATGGATCACCAAGATACCCACTTCTAACTTCTAAATGAAACTAACCCTTTCTCAAGTATGTGAATTACCATGACATCTTTATGATACCCAATTGTATTGATAGAACCATTAATGTAACCTCTTTTAATATATACCAAGGATTCAATATCAAATTTAACCTCTACATCTAATTGAAAAATATTATTTAATTTTTTTTTAATTGAATTTTTTTTATATAAACATTTTATGTTTCACAATTATTATATATAATTATTCACAATTATTATATATAATTATTCACATTGTTAATTTATATTTAATTTAACAAATTTTTTAATATAGACAATGCTTTAAATGTCAAGATTATTTTATATGATAATAATTTATTTTTAATTTCATGATATTGGTGTAGGAAATTATTTTGTTTATAGGATAAGAGATTCTCCCTTAAACCATTTGATTGTTAAATTGTATGGAAATATATACCCTAATTCTTTAGTTTTGACCATAAAATCCTAACAAAAAACATGAATTTTATATTTACAATATTACTTTATAAAAAAAATGAATTTGATATTTACCATATTAATTTATACACAAATTTAATGTCATGTAGTAAAATAAAAACGGACTAATACAAAATTTGAAATAACAGTAAAAGCGTCAGAGTTCGCCTCTATATGCAGCTGAGTCTGCCTGGAAAAAAAGATGTGTTATTCTTTACCATCCATCCCTGTGTATATGCATTTGTTTGAACAATGAAAACAATTTGACTCGTTATTTGATTCGAATACTCGGGTATTAGATTCTTCCCATATAATTCTAAGAATCAGGAGAACGAAATTTCAGAAAACAATGGATCGTTTCGGCTTTGTGAAGGAGATTGGGAGAGGAGCTTACAGAACTGTCTGGAAGGCAGTTGATCGTAAGACGAACAAAGAAGTAGCCATCAAGAGAATAAATAGAAAGTTTTTTCAATGCCATGAATCTCTGAATATTGCAGAGGTGAGATGCTTCAAGCAGTTGGTGCATCCAAATATAGTTACTCTGCACATTATATTTGGTATTTGAGTGGATGGAAAGGGACCTATCACACATCATCAGAGCTAAAGGCAGCCGATTCTCAGTGCAGAATGTGCGCAACATTTCCTTCCAGCTTTTCAAAGCGCTCACACGCATGCACAAAGAAGGGTATTTTCACCGAGGTCTGAAGCCAGAGAACTTGTTAGTAAGTGGCGATGCTATTAAAATTGCTGATTTTGGGTTGGCTTTAAACATACCACATGAAGTAGGGAAGCCACTTGAATCTTATGTCGCGACGCGTCCATATCGAGCGCCGGAACTCCTGCTTGGATCCACAGATTATAACCTGGCAATCGATATTTGGGCGATGGGTGCTATCATGGTGGAACTTTTCACTCGCTACCCACTCTTCCATGGCATAACGCGGTCAATCAGATTCATAAGATTTGCTATGTGATTGGTTCTCCTAATAGCCACACTTGGCCTCGAGGATTAGCACTTGCTTCCTCCTTAAATTACAACTTTCCAAAAGAGTTCATCAGCGTAGATTCTACCAAACGTTTTTCCTCTCTTCTAGGAAGTGCAAGTGCCGAGGCCATTGACCTAATCAAACATCTTCCTTCCATCACATCCATCAGACCCTTTTCCAGGTATGGGCCCGAAGCTGTTAAATCCAACTGTACACCGACAAGTCCTAAATGACAAGATTAATAATCCGAAAGGATTTGGTGACTAGAGGATACCCGCTGCAACTGAATAAGACATGCCCGCTTAATCCTAAACTGAATATGTAATAAGTTTACTCCTGCGCTATTGTAATGAAACATGACTGTTAGCTATTTATTCCAAGCCCGTGGTTATACAGATCCTCTATTCTTTTTATTAAAAGAATGTACAGATGTCCCCTCCGTCATGCGAACATTGTTATGAAATGTGAGCGGTCTCTGTACTATGAATTATATAAGTTAAAAATAAAACTCTTGTTATGGTTACTATGGAATAACTGGCTGTTCATTTTCATTTATATCATTCGCTTCTGGTGGTATGCATACAATAGGCATTTAAGTGAGTCTGAAATTTTGTAAAGGCATATATATATATATATATATATATATATATATATATATATATATATATATATATAATCATTCCAAGTCTTAAATGACATTTGCACAATATGACCATCATAACTATTTAGTACAGCCTGTGTATTTAATCTATAGCAATATATGTATATATAAATCTAAGCTTTCAAGTTTACTTCCAGAATTTCTTTGGCATTCTTCAATCGACAATAATCTTTAAGTTGATTTCTTATATGCAATTAATCACATTCCCGAAATGATAGAGTGAGTACAATATGGATCTTCCATCTAGCTTAGAATTTCTTACTCAATGAATACAATAAATTGTAAAAGTTATACTACAATTAATTTCATTTTCCAACAGTAATTTAATCAACAGAACAATTCATACAGAATTAAATAGATGTATTCTATCAGCCATTAAATCAAATAACATTCAATAAAAAAGGAGTATATGGACATATCTGAGCAAGTTGCGGAACAACAAATGGAACAACCAAGTTCCTCCCAACCTTAGAACAGAAAAACCAATCTGCTTTCTCCGTTCACCTCCTAGCTTGATCATGAATCCATGAGGGCGAACTCCATAACTCCTCTTTAGCTATAGGCTCCTTGCCTCACGCTCAGAAAACAGTGTTCATAAAAGCAAGAAGAATTTGTGCCTAGGTCTTTTCCCCTTGGGAATTTTCATAGCTTTCCAAATCCATGATTTTCAAGGGCTGCCAATGGCTAAATTCCCGATTTTCCACTTGTAACATTCATCCTTGAGGTAGTTCCAACATGTTCTCCACTCATGGAGCCATGGTCAGCTGATTTCAACCTGGCTGTTCCATTTGTCCATCAACAATAAATATAAAAATTATTTGTTTCTTACAAGTGTCATAGTCAAAGAGTTGGTTGGGAAAATCAAATCTTTGCCCAACAGTCATAATTAATAAATTACAATTAACTGAATTCAAAATTCAGAATTTCCCTAAATGAAAATAATTTTCCAATATCAAATTTACCAAAAACATAAATAAATTCCTAAGTATTTTCAGAGTTAAAAATAATTTGTTTTTGGGGATGTTACATCCTTTCCCCCTTTAGTACAACACTTTCCTCAGTTTTCGTCCTTTTCTCGGAATAGGGTTGGATGAGATTTCTACAAATCTCCTTCCAACTCCCAAATGGCTTCCTCATAACTAAAGTGCTTCCATTGCACTTTTACCTGGGCGACGAATGTAGTGCTATTTTTCTCTTGTCCAGAATGCGCAGAGGTTTTGCTTGGAACTCGCCTTTTGGTTCCAGCTGCACCAAGTTCCAATCGATCATGTGAGTAGGATCGTGAACACAATTGTTTAACAAAGAAACATGAAACACATTATGAATTTTCAGATTTGCAGGAAGTGCAAGTTGGTATGCCACTGGTCTAATTCGAGCTAAGATCTCAAAAGGGCCACAAAACTTGGGTTCCAGCTTGGAACAATTCCCTAGATTTAGTGAAGTTCTTCTAGCTTTGACCTTTAAGTAAACATGGTGTCCCACTTGGAATTCCTGGTGTCTTCTTTTCAGGCCTGCGTAACGTTTTTGTGTGTCCTGTGCTTCTTTAAAATTCTTTTTTATCTTTCTTACCGTACTCTCCATTTCCTGGAGCATTTATGGTCCCACCATGAGTCTGTCAACTGGGTTATCCCAACTAATTGGAGTCGTACACTTTCTGCTGTACAGTACTTCGAAGGGGCTCATCTTAGCCAATGTTTGGTAACCATTGTTGTAAGCAAATTCCACCTAGTGAAGGAAGTATTCCCACTTGCTTGGTTTTGTCCTTATGTACATTCGTAGCATATCTTCCACGATTTGGTTTGTTCGTTCGGTCTGCTCGTCCGTTTGTGGATGATAGCTTGTGCTGAAATTCAAGTTAGTATTTAACCTTGCAAACAATTCTTTCCAAAATGTAAATGTAAATTTTACGTCTCTATCTGAAATCACCAATTTAGGAATACCATACAGTTTAAAAATTTCTTTCATGAATATTTCAACAATGTTAATAGCTTTAAAAGTAGACTTTACAGGAATAATGTGTGCATAATTACTAAGCTTATCAATTACTATCATAATTGAATCATTATGTTTTTGAGTTCTAGGAAAACCTGTAATAAAATCCAGTGATATACTCTCCCATTTCCATTCTGGCATAGGTAGAGGCTGCAATAGTCCGGCTGGATGTTGGTGTTTAACTTTCACCTGTTGACAATTTTGGCACTTAAATAAGTATTCTGTTGTCTTGCCCTTTATATTAGGCCAATAAAATAACTTCCTAAGTGTTGGTACCATTTTCTGGTATCTCGGATGACCAGAATATGGTTTCTTGTGTACTTCGTCCAAAACTTTTAACTTTAATTCTACAAAATCTGGTATATATATTCTATTTTTAAATCATAGTAGACCATTTTTGTCCAAACTCATATCTGTTTTGTCTGATTTTTCTGTATTATTTCATAAATCTGCCATTGTTTTAGTGTGATTTTCATCATTATTACCTGCAACCCTTATCTTCTCCTCAAGATCGCTTGTTGCCCTGCTAATGTTTATTTCAAACAACCCATGAATTCTTCTACTTAAAGCATCAACCACCTTGTTTTCCTTACCCTTGATGTGTCTTACCTCAAAGTCGAATTCGTTGAAGAAGACCAACCATCTTTCTTGCCTTGCGTTAAGGTTTGGTTGACTAAACAAAAATTTCACCCCACTGTTATCACTCAATAACATAAATTTTATTCCCATTATATAATGTTGCCACATCTTTAATGCGTGGATGACAACTGCTAACTCTAAATCATGAGTGACATACTTTCATTTTTGTTCCTTTAGTTTCGGGACTCATAAAAAATAATGTACCCTTCTTGAGTTAGGACACCACCCAAACCTTGTTTACTTGCATCCACACAGACTGTAAAGTACTTTTCCGGATCTTCTACCTTTAAAATGGGCATGGTTGTTAACAATTCCTTTAACTTATTAAAGCTGTCGTGACATTTTTGTGACAAGTTAAACTTGTTTCCCTTCTTTTGTAAGGATGTGATAAGGTATGCAATCTTGGAGAATCCCTCTCTAAATCTGCAGTAATATCCGATGATTCCCATGAATGTTCGGGTGTTTTCTACATCCTTAGGGATCGACCATTCCATGATGGCTCTTATTTTCTCCGGATCAACCTCAATACCTTCTTCAGATATTACATGTCCTAGGTACTATATTTTCTTCTGATAAAAGTCACACTTATCGAATTTAGCATACAGTTTGTGTTTTCTTAAAGTTTGCAGACCTATCCTTAGGTGTTCTTCGTGCTCTTCTTCTGTTTTAGAATATAATAGGATATCATCAATAAATACCAAAACAAACTTATCCAAGTAATGACTGAAAATGTTGTTCATTAAACACATAAATGTGGCTGGCGCGTTAGTGGGACCAAACGGTATAACAATAAATTTGTAATGTCCATATCTCATTCTGAATGTTGTTTTACTCATGTCCTCATATTTTATCCTAACTGGTGATAACCAGATCTTAAATCCAATTTAGAAAAAATATTTTCCCCACCTACTTGATCGAACAAATCATTGATCCTAGGTAAGGGGTACTTGTTCTTAACAGTCATTTTGTTTAACTGTTTGTAATTGATGCATAATATCAGAGTTTCGTATTTATTTTTAACAAAAAGAACTGGTGATCCCCATGGTGAAACAATCGGTCTGATATATTCTTTGTCCAATAGTTCCTGTAGTTGAATTTTTAATTCTGTTAATTCTAGTAAACTCGTTCGGTAGGGTGCCTTAGATATAGGAGTTGAACCAAGTAACAGGTTGATAGATAAGTCTATCTCTCTCCTTGGGGGAAATTCGGTTATCTCATCAACAAACACATCTCTGAAATCATGCAAGATGAAAAAATCCTCTAAGATAGGTTTATTTTCTTTTTCCAACAGATTTGTCACTTGGATGGCATAAATCTGACAACCTTTTCTCATGCACTTCTTAAATTGCATAGCTGAAATCTGCCTAACTAAGACTGGTTTTTGTATACCTTGTACTGTCCTAACCATGTCATTTTTCGTCTTTATACTTGAGTAATTTTTCATAACAATCTAAAAACTGCTTTATGCCTTTCTAACCAGTCCATCCTGATAATTATGATATAAGACCCTCATGGTAAAATATTCAGATTTATCTTTGTGTTTTGACCACATAAACTGAACTCACAATCAGAAATAAAATCATATAATTTTCTTTTTGTTCTAGTTGCTAATTGTACTAGCCAATATTTTGCATGTCTTGTTGTCTTAAGTTTATAGGAATCCACTACACCAGGAGCGATATAACTCAATGTATCTCCTAGATCAATTAAAACATAAATACGAGTATTGTTAATTTTACTTTCAATTTTCACTACAGTGGACTGGTGATCAGCTTGTTGGCCATCCATGGCTGCATTGATCCGATGTAAGCTTCTTCCCACATCTCCCACTATAGAGGCTTCTCATAGGTTGTGAACCATAGTCCTGGCTACTGAAGTCAAATGTGGATAGTTCCTCCTTAAGTGAGGTTCTCCACATTCCCAACATTTTAACGGTTGTCTAGGGATGTCCCTAAACTTCCTTGTTCCCAGATTAACTGTTTTACCACCTCCTTGGGTATTCTAGTTGTTGGAGTGAAAATATTTCCTTGGAAAACTCTTTGTTGTGTTCCGAAAAGGGGCTGGTTGATATCCCTTCTTCCGCTAGTTCATTTGGTCTTGTTTCTTGTCCTTCCAAGCCTTGGGAAATTCTAACCCCTGTTTATATTGGTCATAACACATTCGGGCCTTCTGGAAAACTTCACTTAAGGACTTGGGGTTGTCGAATTCGATTCTGTCTTATAGGACTGTGGTAAACAACTTAGGAACCACCAGTTTTTTACTTTGTCCTCCCGGATATAAGCAATGAACCTCAATAATTCCAAGAATTTTTTTATAAGGTCATCCATAGCCATTTGACCGAGTCGTAGCTCATAAAACTATTTGGTTTTTCTTTCATATTAACTTTCAGATAAACATTGTTTCTTAAAGTATTTCTTAAAATCCGACCACTTCATCTATTTTTCCTTTAGGCTCTTGGCCAACTTCAGGTCCTGCCACCATATGCTTGCTTTTCCTTTTAGGTTATAGATGGCTATTCTGACCTTCATATTGATGGAATAATTGTAGATCTGGAAATATTTTTTTATGTCCAGTAACCATGCTTTAGCCTCCTCCCCTGTTCTGGATTCCCTGTCAAAGGTAGATAGTTTTATTTTATTAAACTCTCCCTACAGGTGATCTACCTATTTCCTTTTTCTTCTCGTGGTTGTTTTATCTTCTACTGAAGGTGTACCTTCGGAAGAGCTGTCCCCTTTTTTTGCTTCAGGACCAAAATTCTTGGAGGCCCTTTTACTAACCTCTTCTTCCTGGTTATTGTCCTTTGGGCTCTTGTTTTTCCCTATCTTTTGTAGCAGAACTTCATTTATTTCCTGTTGTTCCTGTTGTGCTTTTTTCAGTTTCTCATTGTCTGCTTTGAAAAATTGTAGCTCCACAATGAGCTTTCTCATATTTTCCAGAACCTCGGTAGGTGAACTTCTGTCAATGTTCTTCCTCCGTTCTTCAGGAGGCCTTTGCTCAGGATTCTCCTCGATTCTGATCTCTACTTCGTTTTGTGCTTCCATGATCACAACAAAAATAAATGTTTTTCTGTTTGTAACAATAATTGTTTTGTTAGTCTTTTCATAAAACATAAATATGTTCTAAGAAAATATTTTTGGCCCTATTTAAGGTCCAAGTGTTGTAACCTTTCCTCTGATACCATATGTAATGTACCCCAAATTTACCTAATTTTTTTTTTTCCGAGGAACATTAAATCTTCTTTCTTTGAATAGTTCATTTTGGAAGACTTATAGTTAAGAGAAGTAGGTAATTAACATATTTTTTATCTTCTGCGAGATTCATATGTTCTGGTCATCAAAATGATGAACATTCATCTCTAAAGATTCATATTCTAACTTATCTCATACTGCACATAATTTCCATACGGAAGGGAAAGGGTGACTTTGCTATACCCTCACCTCTCAAAGATTAACCTTTCACATTCTAAACATTGACCCTTTATAACTCTTCAACCCTACTAATATTATAATACTTATAAATAAGTTTTGTATTATACATAGGACTCATAGTCCTATACTCTTTCCTAAGCATAGGTTTCCATGTTTGCGCGCAAGAGAAAACCCTATTTGACATTTCGAAAATAAATCCCCTACACAATAGACTATGTTCATATCATAAAGGGTCGAGAGAATACACCCTTAATGAGAAGGTTATAGGCCTAACATAGGATGATTATATGTTACTTTACATGGACGAAAAAGACCCATGTGAGCACTAGTTGTGTTTAGAACTTCCGATTATTATTATCAGAATTGTTTTTTGATAATAAGCTCATTGATAACGAACTATTAGTGTAATGTTCCCCAAATTTACCAAATAAAAAAAATAAACTTCTTAGGGACATTAAATCTCTTTCTCTTCGAACAACTTATCTCAAAAGACCCACTGTTATTATAAGTAGGCAGTTGTCATCACTATTAACTTTTCAAGGTTTGTGTTTCCATTTATTGATACAATTAACTACCATTATAACAAAATTTATCTCTGAGTTATTTCCTACTGCACAGTAATCATATACTTAAAAGGGTCAAAGGTAAATTTGCTATACCCCAGCCTCTTAGATTACCAACATATCAAAAATAAGCATAAAGGCTAGTAAAGCCCCACTAACATGATGATCCTCTCTCTCTCTCTCTCTCTCTCTATATATATATATATATATACGTATTAACGTTAGATTTACAGAGGAAGAACCCCACTCGAATTACATAAAATCCTTAAGTGTAGACAGTAGCCATGTCATATAGGTCTAAATGAAGTGGGGTGTAAAACATAGATTGCGTGCTTAAAATTTGAGTTTCAGTGCATCTATCGCAGACTTGAAACCTTCTGTCTCTGCGCGCTTCTTAGTTTACGAGCACTAGCTCCTCTTCACTAGTCCCTTCATTCATATTCCCTTGGGATGTGCCCTTGTGCTAATTCATGATTGCGGGTATGGGCAAGAGTGGTTTCAAACCAACCTACTTTTTTCCCTGCAATCCTCCTCTAGCTGACACGTGCCCCATCAACAAAACAGTGGTTGAAATTGCGGCCCGCTCAAGGAAATTTATCCTCTACGCAAGTTCTAGCTCCGTAATCATCCCCGTCCATTGATCTACAGCCTTTCTGTGCTACTCCCGATCAATGGTTGCTATCAAGTTCCGTTCCGCCCTTCTTTCCCTTTTTCCACGCGTCTCCCTAGATTCCCATGATCTGTCGACATGTAACTCCCCTCTGGATCAATGGATATCATTGACTCCACCTTTTCGGCCTCTAGGAGTTTCAACTCTCAACTCTGATCTCCTCTGCATGACAATATCCTAGAGTGGAAGATCGATTGCCACCTATCCCCTTGAATCTACGGCTAGGATCTCCTCCACGGATCCGAACTTCAGGGATCTCACATCTCAAGTCCCTTTTCCCTTCTCCTTAAAATACGTGGAATCCTGCCACGTGTCCTCTTAAATAAGATGACCTAGAAATACTTCAGGTCTTTGCCCGGAGTCCACGGATCTTCGCCACATCTCCTCTCTGGATCCGATGGCTTAGATTCGCTTTGAGTGGTCTGACAACTCAGATCTGTTTCAACTCTCCAAACTTCTGAGATCTCAAATCTCAATCTCTCGTCCCTGTTGATTGGGTATCTCTCGAAGTTCTAGATATGGCCCCACGTTTCCTCCTTCTCATCTACTATTCTTGTCGTTTTCGGGACTCCATCCCTCATCGATTTCAAATCTCAACATCCACGAGTCTCCTTCTAGATCTTCCGACCCATCGACACGTATCCACTCTAGATCCAACGGTCCAGACTCTCCTTTCACAAATCGATATTTCATGACTTGCGACTTCCAAGTTAACACTTCCTCCACATTCCCAACTTCCAAAATACCAACATTTTCGGAGTGCCCAAATCCTATGGCTCATGCTCCTCTGGATTTAATGATCCAGATCTTCCCTTAGCGTATCGGGACTTCCTGTTTTGCGAAGTTGGGTGGGTTCTTACTTCCCTTCTCTTGATCCCCGATATCCTCAAATTTTTCCTCGGAAATCGACGGTCCAGATCTCTCCTCGATCAACGACTCAAATTAAATCGTGATTTTGCATTTCGTGAATCCTCACAACTCCTCCCTTTGACCTTTCCCCTCGGCGATTCAACGAAATGATGATCTCTTGCCACGTTTCCCCTTCGATGGATGCTTCTGATGATTTCAGTATTTCACGTTTCGGGGTTTCGCAGATTTCACTCTGCCTCTTCCAAATCTTTTGGTTTGCAAAATTCTGATAATTCCTCGCGACTAACCAGTGCACTACTTCTCTAAGATCTAATGGCTTGAAATATTTTGGCTTCTCCTGGATGGATCTTAACCCTTGATCTTCCTTCGATTATCTCAAAAATTTTGTGCTCCACCTTTAGATACTTCAACTCTTCAAGACTTAGACACTTTTTCTAAGTGTTTCCTCTCGAGACTTAAAACCACTATTCCTCCTGAACTTTGTTTTCACATTCTTTCCTAAATTGGGAGATTTCAAAACGTTTCAAAGACTACGCCTTCCAAATTTCTCTTACAAGCCCTGTATCTTTAGGTCTCATCTGCATTTCTGAAAGCATTGTCCCTTGCCAATGAAACATGACTTTGGCCCTGCACACACTGGTGCTATGTGTGCATCTTCACACTATCTCTCCCAAGCTTTCGAATGTCGAAAGACTCTTGACCTTAACCTTCTTCCAACTACACTAGATCCAACGACCTAGATTCTGTTGAAAATGATACGAATCTACCCTAACACATTATTATCTTGGTAGTTTTTATACCAAGTTCCTATAAACAACTAGTTAAATTTATCTTCAATCCTTAAAGAAAATGATAGAGGGGGAACCCCTACTGGAGAGCATTTCCCTAAATAATAGTTATGATCGCAAGTTTTATGTAGGGTTTGAGGAATCACTTAAATAAGGGACTGACTCTGTAATAGGTAACAAGTTTATGTATTTACATCCCTGGACAATTGCTCCTAAGATTAAAAAGAAGAGAAACTGTAACCCTTTGTTATAGTTAACATAGTCGGCTAAAGAGGAAATTACTTCCAATAATTGAGAAATCGCTTCCTGTGTAGTATATGTTCATGTAGCTCAAAAAATACATATAGGTAACAACACATATAAATATAGATATTTCAAATCTGATATTCACTCATCATCTTCGTTTGGTAATTGCACAATTTAAAAATTTCTAAATATGAGCCACAGATCGATCCGATAATTACTTTCCTATTGTATCCAAAGATTAAATCACATAAATAGGAGAACTTTCACACTTCCATTACAGTAATACACACTGCAGTTTTTCTTAACTCTACTCAGGAAAATTCCATACATTTATCAACAGATAACACACACAAAAATCTTTCTTTGTTATACTCAATGCATAAATTTATCTGTAAAGACTTATTCAATAATTTATTTCCTTCTACCCTACAAGTAGATGTATTCTATCAGTCATTCATCAATAGAACATTTAACCACAACTAAGTAAATACATTCTACCCATTATTAATTGACAGATCGATCAACTAGGGAAGAGTAGAAGAACATATCCGGACAAATTGTTGGGACAACAAATGGAACAACCAAGTTCCACCCAAATGTAGAATAGAAAAACCAAACTACTTGTTCTGTTCACCCCCTAGCCCGACCATGAATCCATGAGGGAGAACCTCGAAACTCCTCTTTTTCTATATTCCTCTTCCAGATCCCAATTCTCCTTTCCTCAAACTCAGAAGTAGTGCTCATAAAAACAAGTGACAGTCTTTTCCCAACTCTCAAATTCTCCTTGCCTCGCACTCAGAGTTAGTGATTGTAACAATAAGTCCATCTTTTCCCCAACATACTTGGCAGCATCCCGCCTCCTCCCATATGCTATATATGTAAAATCATCTTGTGCCTAGGTCTTTTCCTCTTAAGAATTTTTGCAGATTTACAAATCCCTGATTTTTAGGGGTTGCCAATGGACAAATTCCATATTTTCCACTAGTAAAATTCAGCCCTGAGGTAGTTCAAGCATGTTCCCCACTCATGGAGTCATTGTCAGCTGATTTCAACCCGACTGTTCCATTTGTCTCTCATCAATAAATATAAAAATTATTTGTCACTTACAAATTTTATAGTTAAAGAGTTAGTTGGGAAATTCAAATCTTTTCCCAATGTGTCACAATAATTAATTACAATTGATAAAATTCCCAAATTTGGAATTTCCATAAATGGCAATAATTTTCCAAATTCAAATTTGCCAAAAACATAAATAAATTCCTAAGTATTTTCAGACTTCAATAATAATTTATTTTTGGGGATATTACATCCTTCCCCCCTTCAGTACAAGACTGTCCTCAGTGCTCATTCCTTTCTCAGAACAGGGTTGGATAAGATTTCTGCAAATCTTCCTCCAATTCCCAAGTAGCCTCCTCAAGACTAAAGTGCTTCTATTGCACTTTTACTTGGGCAATGGCTCTATTCTATAGTGATATTTCTCTCCTATCCAGAATGCACATAGGTTCCTCTTGGAACTCGCCTTCTGGTTCCACCTGCACCATGTTCCAATCGATCATATGAGTAGGATCATGAACATAATTATTTAACAAAGAAACATGAAATACATTATGAATTTTTAGATTTGCAGGAAGTGCAAGTTGATATGCCATGGTTCCAATTTGAGATAAGATCTCGAAAGGGCCACAAAACCTGGGTTCCAACTTGGGACAACTTCCTAGATTTAATGAACTTCTTCTTGATTTGAATTTTAAATACACTTGGTCTCCAACTTGAAATTCCTGGTGTCTTCTTTTCAGGTCCACGTAACTTTTCTGTCGGTCCTGTGCCTCTTTTAAATTTTGCTATACTTTTCTTATCATACTCTCCATTTCCTGGAGAATTTCTGGTCCCACCATGATTCTGTCAACTAGGTTATCCCAGCTAATCGAAGTTGTACACTTTTTGCTATATAGTACTTTGAAGGGGCTCATCTTCGCCGACGTCTGATAACCATTATTGTATGCAAATTCCACCAAGTGCAAGTAGTATTCCCACTTACTTGGTTTCGTCCTTACGTACATTCATAACATATCTTCTATGATTTGGTTTGTTCATTCAGTCTACCCATCCGTTTGTGGATGGTAACTTGTGCTAAAATTCAAGTTAGTATTCAACCCCTCAAACAATTCTTTCCAAAAAGTAGATGGAAATTTTACGTCTCTATCTGAAATCACCATTTTTGGAATACCATGCAGTCTAAAAATTTCCTTCATGAATATTTCAACGATGTTAATAGTTTATAAGTATATTTTACAGGAATAAAGTGTGTATAATTCCTAAGCTTATCAATTACTACCATAATTGAATCATTCTGTTTTTGATTTCTAGGAAAACCTGTGATAAAATCTAGTGATATAGTTTCCCATTTCCATTTCGGCACAGGTAGAGGCTGTAACAGGCCAAATGGATGTTGGTGTTCAGCCTTCACTTGCTGACAATCTTGGCACTTAGACAAGTATTCCGCTGTCTCACCTTTCATATTAGGCCCATAAAATAAATTCCTTAGTGTTGTTACTGTTTTCTAATATCCCAGATGACCAGAATATGGTTTCTTGTGTACTTTGTCCAACACTGTTAACTTTAGTTCAACAAAATATGGTATGTATAATCTATTTTTGAATCTTAGTAGACCATTTTTTTCCAAACTTAGATCTCTTCTATCTAATGTTTTTGGATTATTTTGTAAATCTGCTACTGCTTTAATGCAGTTTTCATCATTATTACTTGCAACCTTTATCCTTTGCTCAATGTCTCTTTCGACCCTGCTAATGTTCATCTCAAACAACCCATGAATTCTTCTACTCAAAGCATCTGCCACTTTGTTTTCCTTACCCTTGATGTGTCTTAACTCGAAGTCGAATTCGCTCAAGAAGGACAACCATCTTTCTTGCTTTGCGTTAACGTCTGGTTGAATAAACAAAAATTTTACACCACTGTTATCAGTCAACAATGGAAATTTTCTGCCCATTATATAGTGTCGCCACATCTTTAATGCATGGATGACAACTGCTAACTCTAAGTCATGAGTGACATAGTTTCGTTCGTGCTCTTTTAGTTTTCAGGATTCATAACAAATGAAGTACCCTTCTTGAGTTAGGACACCTCCCAAACCTTCTTTTCTTGCATACACATAGACTGTGAAGTCTTAATCCAAATCTGCTACCCTTAAAATGGGTGTGGTTGTTAACAATTCTTTTAACTTATTAAAACCGTTCTGAAATTTCTGTGACCAATTAAACTTGGTTCCCTATTGTAAAGATGTGATAGGGTATGCAATCTTAGAGAATCCATCTATAAATCCGCGGTAGTATCCGGTGATTTCCATGAATGAACGTATGTCTGCTGCGTCCTTAGGGATAGGCCATTCCATGATGTCTCCTATTTTCTTTGGGTCAACTGCAATACCTTCTTCAGATATTACATGTTCTAGGTACTGTATTTTCTTTTGATAAAAGTCACATTTGTCAAATTTAGCATACATCTTGTGTTTTCTTAAAGTTTGCAATACTATCCTTAGATGTTCTTCGTGTTCTTCTTATGTTTTAGAATATACTAGGATATCATCAATAAAAACCAAAACAAATTTATCCAAGTACTGACTGAAAATGTTGTTCATTAAACACATAAATGTTGCTGGTGCGTTAGTGATACCAAATGGTATAACAACAAATTTGTAGTGTCCATATATCATCCTGAATGATGTTTTACTTATGTCTTCATCCTTTATTCTAACCTAGTGATAACCAAATCTTAAATCCATTTTAGAAAAAATATTTTCCCCACCTACTTGATCGAACAACTCATTAATTCTAGGTAAGGGGTATTTGTTCTTAACAGTGATTTTGTTTAATTATCTGTAATCAATGCATAATCTTAGAGTCCCTTTTTTTTTTTAACAAAAGGACTGGTGCTCCCCATGGTGAGACACTTGGATGGATGTATTCCTTGTCCAACAGTTCTTGTATTTGAATCTTTAATTCTGTTAATTCGAGTGAACTCATTCGGTAGGGAACCTTAGATATAGGAGTTGAACCAGGAAAAAGATCGATAGAAAAGTCTATCTCTCTCCTTGGGGGAAATTGAGGTATCTCATCAACAAACACATCTCTAAAATCATGCAAGACGACAAAATCCTCTAAGCTAGGTTTATTTTCTTTTTCCAACAGATTTGTCACTTGGATAACATAAATCTGACAAACTTTTCTCATGCACTTCTTAAATTGCAATGCTGAAATCTGCCTAACTGAGACTAGTTTCTATATACCTTGTACTGTCCTAAAAGCGTTGTTTTCGTCTTTATACTTGAGTGATTTCTCATAACAATCTAAAACTGATTTATGCCTTTCTAACCAGTCCATTTTGATAATTATATCATAAGACCCCAACGATAGAATATTCATCTTTATCTTTGTGTTTTGATCACCTAAACTGAACTCACAGTCAGAAATAAAATCAGATACTTTTCCTTTTGTGTCTGTTGCTTGTTGTACTAGCCGAGATTTTGCATGTCTTGTTTTCTTAAGTTTATTTGAATCCAATACACCAGGAGCAATATAACTCAAAGTAGCACCTGGATCAATTAAAATAGAAAAATGAGTATTGTTAACTTTACCTTCAACTTCCACTACAGTGGACTGGTGATGAGCTTGTTGGACATCCACGACTACATTTATCCGATGTAAACTTTTTCCCACATCTCCCACCGTAGAGGCTTCCTATAGGTTGTGAACCGTAGTCTTGATTGCAAAAGTTAATCATGGACAGTTCCTCCTTAAGTGAGGTTCTCCACATTCACAACATATTAATGGTTCTCTGGGGCTATCCCCAAACTTATTTTTTCCCATATTAACTGGTTTACCACTTCCTTGGGTGTTCTAAAACTCTTTCCTTGGAAATATCTTTGCTGCATTCCGGAAAGGGGTTGGTTGATATCCCTTATTCCGCTGGTTCATTCGATCTTGTTTCTTGTTTTTCCAAGCCTTGGGAAAATCCAATTGTTGTTTGTATTGGTCGTAACACATTCGGGCCTTCCTGAAAACTTCACTTAAGGACTTGGGGTTGTCGAATTCGATTCTGTCCTTGTAGGACTGTGGTAAACAACTTAGAAATCACTGTATTTTTACTTTGTCCTCCCGGATATAAGGCACGAACCTTAATAATTCCAAGAATTTGTTTATCAGGTCACCCATAGGCATTTGACTGAGTCATAGTTCATAAAAATCCTTGGTTTTTCTTTCATAGTAACTTTCAGATAAATATTGTTTCTTAAAGTATTTATTAAAATCCGACCACTCCATCTATTTTTCCTTTAGGCCCTTGGCCAACTTCAGGTCCTACCACCATATGATTTCTTTTCCTTTTAGGTTATAGATGGCCATTCTGACCTTCATATTACTCGAATAGTTGTAGATCTGGAAATACGTTTTTATGTCTAGCAACCATGCTTTAGCCTCCTCTCCTATCCTGGATTCCCTGTCAAATGTGGATGGTTTGACTTTCTTAAAATCTCCCTCAAGATGGTCCACCTGTTTCCTTTTTCTTTCTATGGTTGTTTTATGTTCTGCTGATGGTGTACCTTTAGAAGAGCTGTCCCCCTTTTCTCCTTTAGGGCCAGAATTTTTGGTGGCCCTTTTGCTGACCTCTTCTTCTTCATTATTTTCTTTTGGGATATTCTTTGTTACTATGCCACGCAGTAGTAATTCATTTATTTCCTGCTGTTCTTGCTGTGCCTTTTTCAGTTTCTCATTGTCTGCTTTGAAAACTTGCAGTTCTACAATGATATTTATCACGGTTTCCAGAACCTCAATAGGTGAACTTACGTCACTGTTTTGCCTTAGATCTTGAGGAGATTTTTTCTCAGGATTCTCCTCGAGTCTGATCTCAGCTTCATTCTGTGCTGCCATGGTCACAACATAAATAAATTTTTTCTATTTGTAATAGTAATTGTTTTGTTAGTTTTTTGTTAAATAGAAAGCATGTGCTAAGAAAACATTTTTGGCCCTGTTTAAGGTCCAAGTGCTGTAGCCTTTTCTCTGATACCATATGTAATGTTCCCCAAATTTACCAAATAAAAAAAATAAACAAATTCTTAGGGACATTAAATCTCTTTCTCTTTGAACAAATTATCTCAAAAGACCTAATGTTATTATAAGTATGAAGTTGTCATCACTATTAACTTTTCAAGGTTTATGTTTCTGGTTATTGATATAATTAACTACCATTATAATAGAATTTATCTATGAGTTATTTCCTACTGCACAATAATCATATACTTAAAAGGGTCAAAAGTAACTTCGCTATACCCCATCCTCTCAGATTACCAACATATAAAAAATAAACATAAAGGTTAGTAAAGCCCCACTAACATGATGATCCTTTCCATCTATCTATCTATCTATCTATCTATCTATCTATCTATCTATCTATCTATATATATATATATAGGTATTAAAGTTAGATTTACAAAGGAAGAACCCCACTCGAATTACAAAAAATCCTTAAGCATAGATAGGAGCCATGCCATACAGGTCTAAATGAAGTGGGGTTTAAAACATAGATTGCATGCTTAAAAATTAAGGTTCAATGCATCTATCGCAGACTTGAAACCTTCTGTCTCTACATTCTCTGGGTGCTTCTCAGTTTATGGGCGCTAGATCCTCTTCACCAGCCCCTTCATTCATATTACCTTGGGCTGTTCCCTTGTGCTAATGCACGATTGCGGGCGCAAGAAAGAGTGGTTTCAAACCAAACCTATTTTCTCCCCACAATCCTCCTCCAGCTGACATGTACCCCGTCACCAAAATAGTGGTTGAAATTGCAACCTGCTCAAGGAAAGTTATCCTCCGCACAAGTTTTGACTCCACAATCCTCCCCATCCATTGATCTCTTGCCTATCGACTCTGCTCCCGATCAACGTTTGCTATCAAGTTCTGTTCCACCCTTCTTTCCCTTTTTCCACACGTCTCCCCAGATTCTCACGATATGTCGACACGTAACTCCCCTTTGGATCAACGAATATGGTTGAATCTGTCTTTCCTTCCTCCGGGAGTTTCAACTCTCAACTCTACTCTCCTCTACATGACAATCTCCCATAGTGGAATATCTATTGCCACATGTCCCCTTGAATCTAAGGCTAGGATCTCCTCCGCAAATTCGGACTTCGGGGATCTAACATCTCAAGTCCCTTTTTCCTTCTCCTTAAATTACACAGAATCCTACCACGTGTCCTCTTAAATCAGGCGACCTAGAAATACTTCGGGTCTTTTCCCGGAGTCCACAGATCTTCGCCATGTCTCCTCTCCAGATCTGACGGATTAGATTCACTTCGGGTGGTCAGACAACTCAGATCTATTTTGACTCTCCGGACTTCTAAGATCTCAAATATCAATTTCTCGTCCCTGCTGACTAGGTATTTGTTGGATTTCTAGATTTGGCGCCATGTGTCTTCCTTCGCATCAACGGTTCTCATCATTTCTAGGACTCCGGCCTTCAGAGATTTCAAATCTCAATAGCCATGAGTCTCCTTTTGGATCTTTCGACCTGTTGACACGCATCCACTCTGTATCGAACGGTTCAGACTCTCCTTTCACAAATTTATATTTCTCAACTTGCGACTTCCAAGTTAACACTTCCTCCACATTCCCAACTTTCGAAATGATGACATTTTCAGAGCACCCAAATCCGACGGCTTGGGCTCCCCTAGATTTAATGATCTAGATCTTCCCTTCACGTATCGAGACTTTGCGTTTCACAAAGTTGGATGGGTGCTCACTTCCCTGCTCCTGATCCTCCATATCCTGAAATTCTCCCTGGGCAATCGATGGTCTAGATCTCTCCTTGATCAACGACTCAGACTAAATCCCGATTTCGTGTTTCACGAATCCTCATGACTCCTCCCTTTTACCTTTCCCCTCTGTGAGTCAACAAAATGCTGATCTCTTTCCATGTGTACCCTTCGATGGATGGTCCTGATGATTTTGGGATTTCGCATTTCGGGGTTTCACAGATTTCACTCTGCCTCTTCCAAATATTTTGGTTTGCGAAATTCCGATAATTCCTCGCGACTAACTAACTGGTGTGCTACTTCTCCGAGATCTAACAGCTTGAAATATTTCGGCTTCTCCTGGATGGATCTTAACCCTTGATCTTCATTCAATTATCTCAAAAATTCTGCACTCCACCTTTAGATAGTTCAACTCTTCAAGACTTAGACACTTTTCTAAGTGTTTTCTCTCGAGACTTAAAACCACTATTCCTCTTGAACTTTTTTTTTTCTTTATTTCCTAACTTGGTAGATTTCAAAATGTTTCAAAGACTATGCCTTCCAAATTTCTCTTGCGAGCCCTGTAACTTTAGGTCTCGTCTGCATTTCTGAAAGCATTGTCCCTCATCAATGAAACATGACTTCGTCCCTGTGCACACTGACGCTCTGTGTGCAAATTCGTACTATCTCTTATGAGCTTCTAAATTTCAAAAGACTCTTGACCTTAACCTTGTTCCAACTACACTAGATCTAACAACCCAAATTCTGTTGAAAGTGATACAAATCTACCCTAGCAGATTATTATCTTGGTAGTTTTTATACCAGGCTCCTATAAACAACTGGTTAAATTTATCTTCAATCCTTAAAGAAAATGATAGAGGGGGAAACCCTATTGGAGAAGATTTCCCTAAATAATAGTTATGATCTCAAGTGTTATGTAGGGTTTGGGGACTCGCTTAAATAAGGGACTAACTCTGTAATATGTAACAGGTTTATGTATTTACATCCATGGACAATTTCTCCTGAGATTAAAAAAAAGAGAAACTGTAACCCTTTGTTATATTTAACATAGTTGGCTAAAGAGGAAATTACTTCCAATAATCGAGAAATCGCTTCCTATGTAATAGTTGTTCATGTAGCTCAAAACATCTGTATAGGTAACAACACATATACAGATAGATATTTCAAATCTGATATTCACTCAACATCTTCATTTGGTAATTGCACAATTTAAACATTTCTAAATATTAGCCATAGATCGATCCAATAATTACTTTCCTATTGTATCCAAAGATTAAATCACATGAATGTTGATATTTGTACCTTGGGAGGTGTTTCCCATGTTCTTTTGTCCTCCTCAGCACATGTGGGAAGGTTTAGACACTTTGTACCTAGTACTTTTGTCTATTTGTACTTTGACTTTGGTTAAAGTGCATTTTGGTCACTTTTGGAAAAAGTGAACATTAAATCACTTTTTGGTGATTTTGGAGACATAAGTAGACTTAGGGAACTTAACCCAAAAGTGGGTTATGAGTTAGAATTATTTGGTTTGATCTCATCCATTGATTTGGATTGATCTCAACCATTAATTCTTAGGTTACCCTATTCTTGCCTAAAGAGGGGCAAAGGAGTCTAAGGAGGGCGCATTGTTCATAGAGGGTTTTGCTTGCATGAGGAGGAGGACTCTAGATATGGAGATGAGGTCAGGTGCATGAGGATTGTAGGAGGAGGCCKCTAGCTTTCATTGAGGACAACTTGGAGAAGCTTGCTTCTATTTTTTATTGGAGAGATTCTTCTGTTGAGGAGGGCGCATGGCTTTGGCAGGATATTTCCTTCTTGGTGGGATTTCTAGCCATCAGATTTCAATGAGGTCAGTTGCAGAGTGAGGAAAGCAATAGGATCTTCATTCCTGTGGAGGGGTTTTCCATTCTAACATCACATTTGATTTCTGGAGCATCTACAGTGGTTCTGGCAGTTTTCTTGAGGGCCGCACCATCCTGGAGTGCTTCTGGCAGTTTGAGCTTGTATATCTTCTCTTCTGGAGTTTCTATTGTATCAGGTTCCATCTTGTATTGTGATTACTATAACCCATATTTTCTTTACCTCATATATACATCTAGATGTAAAACTGGTTTTCCTCGGGGGGGTTTTGTCTAGGGTCATGTTGACCAAAAATACTGTGTCTACAAATGCATGTTATTAGCTCTTAGATCTGTCCATATTTCAACATAAAAGATGTATTAGGTGTGTTGTAGTTATTTGAGGTGCATGTACTAATTTCCTATGCTTGAAACTACATGCTAGAGCACCCAAATTGAGACTACAACCATAACAATCAGCATAAAACTAAAATGACTGTTGGCTGTTATAAAACAATAGAAAATTAAAAAGAAGACAGCAGAAAAACTTAGAGCCTTTGCTTGGTCAAAGACAGACCAAGAAGGCAAGCTGATAGGACCTGGAAAATTCACATGGTATCAGAGCTTCGGTTGCTGATTTTTGGGACAGTTTGGATAGCTATTTGTGTGGCTGCTATATAATTTCATTTGGCATATTTTGAGGACAGCCATTGACTTCTTCAGTGGTTGACACTTGGCAGAATTTTTTAGTGGATTTTTTGAGCAGTTTGAGACACTCAGAGATCAGTCTCTTTTCACACCTACGCAGTAGGAGTGAGGCTGATTTCTTTGACCTCTTTTCACACCCATTCTGTTGGGAGTGAGGTCAGTACACGTTGTCTCTTTTCACACCTGTGTTGACATGAGTGAGACAGTGTGTTCCTTGGCAGAGCAACATCAATTGGGGATTGCAGATTGGCAGTGATGTCATCATCTCAGATGCGAGTTGAGGATAGGCTAGCTGGGGCTAGCAACTGGTCTTCTTGGAAGGCCAGGATGGTCTTCGTCTTGGAGGACCTCGAGCTATGGGATATAGTCAAGGCGGTTGTTCCTGCTATTCTTGTGACTGCTCCCGTCTTGGTGGCAGAATACAGGAAGAGGAATAATAAGGCGAAGAGGACTATTTCTGACGCAGTCCGGGATCACATTATACCCCATGTGACGGGGAAGGATCATGCATATCATATGTGGGCATCTTTATGTAGCCTATATGAGAGCTCGAATGAGAACCGAAATATGGTTCTTCATGATCGACTCAGGAGCATTCACATGCTCAAGGATGAGTCAGTGTCTTCATTTCTTGCTAGATTCACTCAGATCAGAGACGAGCTTGGAGCCATCGGTGAGGTGATTGTACCCAAATATTTGGTGAGGCAAGCTTTGCATAGTTTCACCAAACCGTGGGGTCCATTCATACAGGGCATTGTTTCCAGAGAGGCCTTACCCACATGGGAGAGGATGTGGGATGACTTCTCCTAGGAGGAGATCAGATTAGCATCAGAGTCTTCTGGATAGAGGCAACAACAGAGTGGTCAGGGTGGATAGGATCTTGCTCTTTGGGAAAAGGGCAAGAAGAAGGCTGACCAGGGTGGTCGGAAAGGTCCCAAGACTGGGGGCCAGCCTCAGAGGAGTGGAGGAGAAGAGAGTAGCAGTGGTCAGGGCAGTGGTCAGGGTAGAGATATGAGAAAAGTGAAGTTCTTTGTTTGTAAGAAGTTCGGGCACTATGCGGGACAGTGTCCGAACAGGAAGAAGAAGAAGGGTGGTACAAAAACTACAACAGAGGAGACAGACTTTCAGACTCAGTTTCAACAGGAGTGTGCATTTCCTGTTTGCTGCAATTCGGTTGAGTATTCACCACATATCTGGTATATTGACAACGAAGCATCGAGCCACATTACTAGTGTTCGAGAGCATTTTTCTGACCTCAGAGACACCGAGGTCAGGATAGATATTTCTCTTGGAGATAACAGAGTGGTCACAGTTGCTGGGATTGGCACAGTTTCTTTTAGGAGAGAGAACTTGCCACCTATATCGTTTACTGATGTTCTCTTCATCCCGAGGATGAAGAAGAACTTGATTTCAGTCTCCACCCTCCAGGACAGAGGTTTTTAGGTTTCATTTAGGGGCACCGAAGTACTCATTTATCCTTGAGGTTTCTCTATAGACTCAGGACAGGTGATTGGAGTGAGAGAGGGAGACCTGTATCGATTACTCTTTCAGCCACTACATGCATTGGTGGCTAGTAGCGAAAACAACGGACATTTGTGTGAGTTGTGGCATCGTAGGATGGCTCACCTACATCATGGGGCTCTTGGAGGACTGAGAGAGATTGTGACCGGAGTGCCACAGATCAACATTGAGCATCAGGATGTTTGCAGAGGGTGTGTGCTTGGCAAGTTTTCCAAGGCTTTGTTCCCCAGTAGTGACAACAGGTCAGCTGGGATACTGGATTTAGTACACACAGATGTGTGTGGGCCCATGTATCAGAAGTCCTTGAGTGGTTGTGAGTATTATCTCACATTTATTGACGAATACTCGAGGAAGACTTGGATCTATTTCCTGAAGGCCAAGAGTGAGGTCTTCGCACGGTTCCAAGAGTTCAGGGCTCTTGTGGAGAACCAGTCGGGAAAGAGGATCCAAGTCTTGCGGTCGGATACCAGAGGAGAGTATTCCTCGAGACAATTTGTAGAATTCTGTGCACAGCATGGCATTAGGAGACAGATGCCCATACCTTACAACCCCCAATAGAATGGGGTTGCTGAGAGGAAGAACCGGGCTATTACTGGTGCAACGAGATCTATGCTGCATGATCAGAGTTTTCCTTTGTACTTGTGGGCAGAGGCATGTGCTACTGTAGTTTATCTCCAGAACAGGATCCCCCATAGGATTTTGGGGAAGATGACTCCTGAGGAGGCCTTCACTGGGAGGAGGCCCGATGTCGAGCATATCAGGATCTTTGGATGTTCGACTTTCTCACATGTCCCCTCGGAGAGGAGGATAAAGATAGACCCCACAGCTCAGCAGGGGATTCTAGTTGGATACTTAGAGGTGTCAAAATCCTATCGGATCTACATTCCGCCACTTAGGAAAGTGGTGGTGAGCAGAGATGTCATATTTGAGGAGGATAGGGATTTTGCGAGATCTCTTGAGTCGAGCCGAGCAGTTGAGGATGATGCAGAACTGCCAGTTGCAGTTTCAGAGGGAGCACAGCCTCAGTGGCCAGGTACACCATTTTCAGAGGTGACAGGGTCACCACGCACAGCTTCAGAGTCACAGGTTCATCATGTTCAGTCAGATGGGGCACAAACTTCAGAGAGAGGTCAAACTTCAGGATAACAGAGTGTTGAGGCGAGTCCTGAGGCCATTACTCTTGGGCAGAGAGACCTTACTTCTCCATTGACCACTTCAGGGAAGAGGAGACCTAGATGGTTTCAGGAGACCCTGAAGGAGGCCATAGAGAATGTAGGGGAACCCAAGAGTCAGATCAGACAGAGGAGGCCACCAGTCAGATTGGGAGCATACTTGGCACTAGTGACTATTATTAGGGATATTGAGCCACAGACATTTGTGCAGGTAGTGGATCATCAGGTCTGGAGAGAGGCCATGGTTGAGGAGTATGATTCCATTGTGCACAATGATTTCTGGGATGTGGTTCCAAGGCCTGTGGGGAAGTCAGTTGTGACTTCTAGATGGTTGTATAAGACCAAGATTGCTGCAGTTGGCAGCATGGAAAAACACAAGGCTCGTTTTGTGGCACGGGGCTTCTCTCAAATTGAGGGAGTCGACTATGATGAGACGTTCACACCAGTTGTGAGATACACTTCCATCAGGACTATCATTTCCATAGCAGCAGAGATGGGTTGGCGCATTCATCAGATGGATGTTAAAAACGCATTTCTGAATGGCTTTATTGAGGAGGAGGTGTACATAGAGCAACCACAGGGATTTGAGGTGAGTGACAGGGAGACTCA
>ML781008.1:0-42954 GCA_009831015.1 Picea engelmannii | reverse complement strand
ACAAATTGATCAACCAGGGAAGAGTAGAAGAAGACATCTACACAAATTGATGGGACAACAAATTGAACAACCAAGTTCCACCCAACTGTAGAACAAAACAACCAAACTAATTATTCCGTTCACCCCCTAGCCTGACCATGAAAACATGAGGGAAAACCTCGAAACTCCTCTTTCTCTATAGTCCTCTTCTAGATCCCAATTCTCCTTGCCTCACACTCATAAGTAGTGCTCATAACAACAACTGACAGTATTTTCCCAACTCTCAAATTATCCTTGCCTCGTACTCAGAGTTAGTGCTCGTAACAACAAGTCTGTCTTTTCCCCAAGCATACTCAGCAGCGTCCTGCCTTCTCCCGTATGCTATATATGCAGAAGCATCTTGTGCCTAGGTCTTTTCCCCTTGGGAATTTTCGCAGATTTACAAATGCCTAATTTTCAGGGGCTACCAATGGCCAAATTCCAGATTTTCCACTTGTAAAATTCATCCCTGAGGTAGTTCAAGCTTGTTCCCCAGTCACGGAGTCATGGTCAACTGATTTCAACCTGGCTGTTCCATTTGTCTCTCATCAATAAATATAAAATTTATTTGTCTCTTAGAAGTGTCACAGTCAAAGAGTTAGTTGGGAAAATCAAATATTTTCCCAATCAGTCACAATAATTAATTACAATTGACTAAATTCCCAAATTCATAATTGCCATAAATGGAAATAATTTTCCAAATTCCAATTTGCCAAAAATAGAAATAAATTCCTAAGTATTTTCAGACTTCAATAATAATTTATTTTTGGGGATATTACAGTTAGTCATGCCTTAAATGAATGATAACAACTAGAGTTGGATGGTCCTGTGTATCATGCCTTGAAGGAACTGTCCTTTTCTCACATTAACTTAGTATGAATTCAAAGTGTTCCTGTCAGTCGTGAGTTAAAACCTTTGTTCAACCCATTAATGGAGACTTTGCGAGAGGTAATCCTGAGGTTATCACTAGACCCCACATCCAATACGATTGCTCCATCTCCGTCTTGTCACATGGCCAGAGAGAGTCTTCGTACATCCACCATTTACTCTGCGCAGTAAGGGTTTACAGGACTAATGTGAGTTTTCTGTGTGATACTTTAGTGTTAACTCTGTGTTTTGTTTCTTGGCGAGGGAGGTCGGCGACCTGGAGAACTTTACCTGGTGGAAAACACACAAGGCTACATGAATTTCCTAGTAATTCCACGACATTCTTATTCTTTCAGTGGTCAGGTGGAACTTTTGAGGGGGTTTTGTCATAGCGAAAATAAATCTTCAACTATTATTCTTTACGAATTTCCAGTAAAGGTTTCCCCTCCATTATTCTTTAACTCACTGGACCAATTCCTCCGATCATGGATAGATATACATTTGTGATGCCATGCATCATCCTTTATTGGGTAGTTACTCATCTTTATAGAGGCCATTAACCTGTGAAGTCTCCTACAAAGGTGGCTCTCAGTTTCTTTCGATTTTTGGATTAACCCCTAATGTACTTAGGGTTCTGTTAAATAACAAATTATCCTCCATCATTATCTTTTTTTGTGTAACCTGTTATTTATTAGTCGCGACATACCTATCGTTACTACACTAGTGACAAAATCCTATTACGAGACCTCTAAAAATGGCTCGATACTGAGTATGAATGAATGCTACAGTTTCTCTGGCATAACCCATATTATCTTCGCGAGATTCATTCATCAGGGAAAGGTAACATTCTCTGTTATTATAACTTAATTCCTTTTAAAAGAGTCGTCCCCTACTGTGTTCGCTGAGGATTCTGTTTGGTTTATTCTTAATCTTTGAGTTATTGACTTCTTACATCTGACCTTTTTGTTGGCAGCCAACTCATTTTTTCCTTTCGTTTATAAGCTGCCTACACCTATGTCTTGAAAACATGACTTCTTACATCTGACCTTTTTGTTGGCAGCCAACTCATTTTTTCCTTTCGTTTATAAGCTGCCTACACCTATGTCTTGAAAACATCAATTTTTTGTCGCAATTTCCAAATTAACGTCATTTTCATTTCTTGCGATATTTACACACTTGTTTTCATTTGTTTTCATGATTGTAAGCGTGAAAACTGAATCTTTCAAAGTCGCATTTCGATCATTATCTGAACTATGGATGTTTCTTTTGTCATTATGCCTATTGCGATTACATTTTATTGATCATTACACGACTGGCAATATCCTTTGATCAGGTTCTCATACTTCGATTGATTGTATAAATTGGTTTTATTGAAGGCATTTAGCCTTTGGATTTGCACTTCATGTGACTAGCCTGATTAGTGATTATATGAAAATGCATAGGGGTTATGATGAATTTTTTTTTATATATGATATTATCCTTATGATAATCTTTTCATAAATTTTGGCTTGTCGAATATATGATAATCATTTTGGCACGTTGGTTAAACTTTTGTATGAATCAATACATTGGTGCATAGTTGATTTTGGTCGGATGTTTAAAAACTATGGTATAACACTTGCGCGCATTGGTATACACCTTTGAATTTATTTGTTGTACACATGACTTAATGGTTTAACTATTATTATGGAGTGAACAACTTTGAAAATTGGCGGTTGTACTTGGATAATCAATATTTTGCATGGCAGACTCCACCACCTTCGCATGCTCACATTAATGCTTACCCCTTTTGCTCGTTCATTGCTGTTGGTTCGGGTAGCTCTGCTCCTGTGTGTGTTGGTGATTCAAACCCTTCCCTTACCATGTGTTCGGCTGCATGGCACCAGTCATGCGAGTTGAACCCAATGGCAGTCAAGCCCTGTTAATGTTTGACAATGCCCGCCAAGATTTGGAAGACAGTGGATGGATTACCTTCGTGAAACGATTCGAGGGTTTTAACCTTTGTGTAGCATGACAGTTTTCCATGACCTTCGATGGCTATCGAACCAAGGTCGACGATATATAGTTAGAGATCGATGAACAGTTTATCAGCTCAGCCACGGGGTTACCTACCTCGGGACAACATTGGTTTAAGAATTGCAAGGTCAAGGAAGTGCCATGGACATTGTTGTTTCAATCGCGCAAAGTCACCTCTTGTGACAGAGGTATGCCCATAACTATGCTCAAACAATGATGGCACGACTTGTTAATGATACTTAAGCAGTTCGTGACCTGTGAAGGTCGATAAGGGCTTGTGTTCCTCTACCACCTACGTCTCCTTATGATTTTTATAGGGTATCCTCTAAACATGCCATTCTACTTTCATCGGAGCCTGTATAAAATGTCCAAAAGGTATAAGAGGCACAAGGATGACAACAACCTGTTTCACCATGGGCTTATTAAGCTCATCGTTGTTTATCATTTTAACTTTCATGGTGATAGTTGGAAGGCTTTCATCGCCCGTAATGGCTTTGAGGACACCGACCCCGTACAGGTTGATAAACCTGTGGTGATTGAAACCAAGCCCGAACCTCCTGTACCCTTGCACCTCCTACTGCCTAAACCCTCGTCCAACCCTCCTATCAACTTACCCGACACTGTAACTAAGAGTGCAGAGGCCATTAAAAATCCTATGAGAAAAAATCCCAAGGAAAACCTTATTGCAAATGCTAAAGGGAAAAGGAATGCATGACTCATTTCGAGAATGGCCAGAAACAAACCAAAACCCTCTGCCGAGGCTAACCCTATAGTTCTGAGCGAGGATTCCGATTCTGATATTGAGCGTTTTCTGGCCAGCAAGTATCCCTACTCGCAAGGTTTATCTGCAGAGCCCCCTTATGATTTTGTGTCAAACCTTCCCCCTTGCCTAAAGGATGACCCTAACTACCCAGGTATTAAGTTGCCTCATGAAACCCTTGGTCATTTTCCCAAACCCTCAACTGCTCTGTCTAAACCCACACAGTCACCCTGTGACCAATGCAATTCATGGTTAGAACGATATTATATGGATGTTCCTATAGTCCAGTAAAAGATTCAATCACTGGAAGACCAGATTGCAGTGCTAACTATTAAAAAAGCCAAGCTACAAACAACGGATAAAAAGAAAAATACAATTGGCTCCATCCTATTCAAAAACATGGAATCATCCACGGTTGTTGTAAATTCCAAGCTGGCATAATCAAGCAGTCTCGTCGCTACACAGGTATGGAAAATTTGATATCATTAGTTTTGTAAATGATCTAGGTTGATGTAATGATTTGAATTCATTTTTAATAGCTTTAATTACATCTTGGATGGCTCTGTTATAATTGTATGCATTCTATATATAGCTTTGCTTTGAATAAAAAGAAATTTTGATTCGATATGCGATCTCATCATTCCCAGCATAACAATTGATAGATTTTGATTGGATTTGAGTGGTCTATGTTTAGATTTGATTGGTTGGTTTGTCTTATTAAGTTGACAAAATTGATAGTTTGTTTTCAAATGAATTGGCTTGGTCTCTACTTTGAACTGTAATTTTTCATGATTACGATCGTGTTGGATTTGATCTTGTTATGGTTTGAATGCTCTAATTGGTAAACTATTTCAAAGAGTTTTCTGGTTACGATATGCTCTATCATGTCATTTTCAAAAAAATCGTAAATATTGCTCTGCTCTGTTTTAATTTGGGAAAAATTGACTCTGTTTTTATAACAACGATATGCTCATACCCGAATCGTGTGACAGTTGCAATTTACGATGGTTATGTTAAGACTCCTTGCTGTTTGATTCACCTAAATTGAATTCGGTTGATTCGATTGTTCTCATGAGTTAGATTCACATCGTGAAGTGCTGCTCTGTCTGTTTTAACTTGCAAACGAATTGGTCAATATTTGTGGCCTCTATCGAATCCGGTAACAATGCATTTTAAACAAATAATTTCAATCAAAGGAAATCGATATTGTCTACCCAGTTTACTAAAAACAAACGATCATATAATTATTGAACCCTGTTACCAGCTGATTGACCTTATCACGATTTCGTCACAGTGATTGATTTAATTTGTTTATGGTATGAATCTTTTTGCTATATCGTTACAGCTATAATGATTGGAAAATGATTTTATTGGATCTGATCGTATCTCTTGTTTAACAATCGCATATGATATGTTTGATTATCGGTTTCAATTGGATATGAAACAATCTTATGACTGTCTGATTATGACTCTGTGGACCCGATTTTGTGGTAACAAAAGAACAGATTATTCTTATTTCTGTATTCGGTTGAATCATTTTTTGATCCTGTTGATTTATGAATGATGAAATCATTTTAATTTCAATGATTCGTTTTCAAATGATTATTGGAAGATAATTGAATTTAATTCTTTTAAAAGATTTTGAATCGATTTTGATGCTGATTCTGTATCTTATTTAGACTAGCTACATAATCAGATGATTCTGTAGCTAGTCTATAGAATTTAATTTTTATCATTTTATTAATAAAAGAGTCTTCTAACTCGTCTATTTTGGATCCTTTTCAAGTGAATTTGAATTGAATGGGATTTGATGGACAGTCTAAAGGATATTTAGATGCTCTAATTTCATTTTAGTTTCCTAGTTTAGTTGATCTTGGGAATATCTTCCCAGATTATGTAAACAGTTTGATAACTTCCACATGGAGGTTTTACCCTGTGGGAAAACTTATAAATACTTATTATTTTTGTAATAACACCATCCTCATTCGTGGGAGAACAAGGATATGGATATCTAATAGAGACTGAGACAAATTGATGTTCTTCTACAGCTTTAGCTTTTCATAATATCAATATTTTGTTTCATGTTTATGTGTATCAATTTGCATTTGGTTAATGACTACTTTAGCTATCTTAGTCTTTTGAAAATGATATGATTTAATAAATATAATCCATATCTGATTTCTTCCAGTATTTATAAAACATAGCAATTACTTGATTCAGTTTGTGAATGACAGATTTCTCTTCTTCATCAATTGAATTATTAAGTATAAGTTTTTGCATAACAGGTTTACCTAGTTGTAGAGATTTATAAATCTTATAATTGTTATGATTTTTTATGTCTTGTTTGCCCTGTAAACAAAATCAAAGAGCATTGCAGCTATCGTTTACGAGAATCTCCTGGATTATTCGGTGCGAGTTTCCTTCCTCCGATCTGCTAGTACAGTCATCATACACAGGACAAATCTGGAGCGTTTCCAGGTCAGTTTGTCATTTATTTGTTTAGTATATTTATTAGTAGTTTAGTTTAGATATAAGTTTAGTTAGATTTATAGGTAGAATTAGTATATTAGATTGTTTAATTTCAGTAAGTTTTATTTCTTGTTCATAAAATCATAAAATCAACAAAAATATCTTTCTCTGTCTTAGGGGAGAAAGCAAATGAGTTTTCCAGGTTTTATTTAAATCTGTATTTTGTAGATACTGTATATTTTGTGAATAAGTTATATTTCAGTTAGTAGTTTGTATATATAGAAATAGTAGATTAGTTAGTTTGTTTAATATTTAGTTTTAATTAGATTAGTTAGATTAGTTTGTTTTATTTATTGTTAGTTAGTTTAGTTTGTTTTATTTATTTTTAGTTAGTTTAGTTAGTTTAGTTTTAGTTAGATTAGTTAGTTTAGATTAGTTTTCTCTTTGGTTTTCCTAGGACCTTAGTTCGGCTAACGGAGCCGCTAAACCCGTCAGGGTGGTTCATTCCAAACGACTTGGGTTATTAGACAACCCCGGACCGGTTCCACTCTCTCAGTTGACGGACGATCGATTTCGCCCGTCAACAAATGGCGCTAGAAGGAGGGCCTGAACTTAATTAATGGAACGAGGTGGTCGCAAGACTCCTCCACCCCCTAATCACTCACCTATAGTGACTAGAAGCCGTTCACACGATAATATTCCCCTTCAAACAACGACTACTTCAACCGACGATCCACAGATCACAGTTGAGCCAACAACCCCTAATCCTACAGGTGGTGACATACAAGAGATTGTTTGTCAATATATCATTAAAACACATAGTGCCTTAGCTCGTCTTAGGCAACCAAACCGTCCGTGGGGTCAGGCTTTGGACTTCTTTGATATCAGAGAACAATTAGGAGATACTAACCTGATTGTGAATCCCACAGATCCAATCATAAATCCTGCTGCAGGAGGATCTGGGATACCTCCTTCACCACCTCCCTCATCTCCTTCATCTTCTGGAGGAGATTCTTCCGACGAAGGAAATTCACCTTCTCAGCCTTCCACACCCACTACCCCAATGGCAAATCAGAAAAATCCTGCTAGACCCTGGCTTGATCAGGATGCTGTAGCTATACCTGGAGCTCAACACCCTTTACCTAAACACCCGGAGAAATGGCTTCCCAAGTTTGATCCTGACTCCAAACAGATAGCTGAAGATCATATCAAAAAATTTATGTTATCCATTAGACTCCGTAATGTTGAACATGAAGACGTTGTCTGTAGATTGTTCCCTTATACTTTTGAGGGTAATGCATCCACTTGGTACTTTGCCCAACAACCCCATACCATCGTGTCTTGGTAAAAGTTTGAATCATGCTTTTTGGAAAAGTTCAGAGACGGTAAGCCTTCGGAAGTCTTAGTCATGGATCTTTCTAGCTTAGAAATGAACCCAAAAGAAAAAGTTAAAGAATTTAATCAAAGATTCGAAACACTTAAGAATCGAATCCCTGCAGATTCTATGCCTGCTGAGAGTCTTGTAATAGCTTACTACACTAAAGCTTTACATCAAAGTATATCTATTTGGGTTAAATGATCTAAGAAAGTCACATTGTTAGAGGCCTTTGAGGAGGCCAACCAAATTGAAAAAGACATACTTAGTCTTAAGGAATCTTCTAGCAACGAAACTGAAACTAGTTCTTCTTCCAAAAAGAAGATTGAAATTCTCCCCAGACCTATTCAAAGTAAAACACAACCTGAAAACTCTGATTTGGAAAATTTAACTAAAGTTGTTCAGAAACTGTCGAATCAAGTTATAGACTTAAAAAGGTCGACTGAAGAAGCTTCCTCGAGTAAAGGACCCTACAAACTCCCTTTCCGAAAGCCTTTTCCTACCAACCAACCTAATCCAAACCCTGAAGGCTTAAATCTAGAAAGTTTGCAATGTGCCCTTCAAACAATTCTAGAAGCCCAAGATAACTTGATGCCTCTTGAGATTTCTGAGGAGGTAGTTGAACAAGAGACAGTTCAAGAATAAGAGTCTTCTCCAAACATCTTTGGACACTTCTCAGATAGTATCTTTCAAGCGAACTTTGAGACAGTTCACCCTTATAATACTAGGAGTAAGACGACAATCAAACATTCTACCAAAAACACTACAACTTCGCCCCCAATTCCATCTAAATCAGTTGAGACTAAACAGAGCAATGTGAACCCCAACTTAGATTATGATGTTGTTGAAGATCTTAAAAAGTTAAGGGCTAACATTTCTATGTATGAGTTATTGAAGTTTCCATTTCTGCTTCAAAAAATGTTGCAAAATATTTCAGAGAATGGCAAGAATGGTAATTCAATTGGTAACAAGGTTGTGCAAAGCAAAGTTCCACAAAAGACTTCCACTAAAAACAATCCTGATCCTCAAGATAAAGGAAGCCTTCCTATAGTCCCTGTAAATAATGTAAATAATGTAAATAATTCAGATAAAGTAGCCTTAGAAATTACGAGTAAGAAGCCACAAGCTACTACTCCTAGTACTCACAAAAATGTACCTCCATTTCTTTTAACTTTCGAGATTTTCAACAGAAATGTGCATAATTGTATGGTGGACTCAGGAGCGTCATCCAATGTGATGCCTTGGTCTGTTTGTCAAAAGATTAACGCCGAGGTGGAACCATCTACTTTAAAAATCATACAACTTGATCGAACAAATGTTAAAGTTATAGGCGAACTAAAAAATGTATTGATTAGATTATCGTCTAACCCAAAGGTTCATCAGGTTATTGATATAATTGTTGTGGATATTCCAGAAGTGTATGGTTTGTTTTTGAGCAGAGACTGGTCGGAGCAGCTAAATGGTTACTTCGCAATAGACTGGTCTCACTTATGGCTTCCAGAGAATGGTAAGCCTAACAAGATCAGGGTGAATCGTGAGCGCTACCTTAAGTTCACAGTCACAGATTTGAACGATCCCAATGAACCATATACACCTTCTGCTGATTCACTCGAAGTCCAAGGGATGGACACCTTCTTCAGCAATTTCATGGTCGAGGCTTCACCTGTCATTAATCTAGAACAACAGTCTGAGATCGTAGCATATATGCAACCAACAACTTCTATGCAACAGTCCCATGAGCCCGATGGAAATCAAATTTGGTCTCTATATTTTGACGGTTCCAAGTCTAAAGAAGGAGCTGGAGCAGGCTGCATCATTATCGATCTGGTAGGTAACAAGACATTAATGGATTGTAGACTAGAATTTGAATGTACTAACAATACTATAGAATATGAGGCTTTAGTACAAGGTCTTAGAAAAGATCTGGATATGAACATTCAAAACCTAGTCGTATTTGGCGACTCTGAAATAGTGGTTAGACAGGTAAGAGATTCTATACACTGTCTTTCCTCGCATCTCAAAAGTTACCAGTATGAGGTATGGAGTTTAATGAATAAATTTTCTGCTTTCAATATAAATTCCATTCCTAGATTAAATAATTCTGAAGCAGATCTATTAGCTAATGTAGCCTCTAAACTTCTTCCTGCAGAAGGCTTGTCCCTATACGTGTTCTCCATCGAGCTATTGTTTCGACCATCTGTTTCTGAAAATATCACAAACTGGAGAGTATTTGACGATGATCAACAGATCATTAACTTTCTGCATATGGAAGAAACCTTTCAAGGCGCAGTGATAGATGAACGCATGCACGACGACAATTTGCACGATTTTACGGTAATACTTGATCCGAAATCTCCTGAAGCACTGTCGGACATGGTAAATTCCATACCCAAATCTATAGTTAGATTAGAGAAGTTTTATGATTTTGAAGATAAATTTAAGAAGACGGTCAATTGTAAAACCAATAGTTCCTCGTTGTCTTATGAAAAAGTGAACTTAGGAACTAGTGAAAATCCTCAGTGCATTAATCTAGGCTTGGGATGTTCTAGACAAGAAAAAACTGCTTTTGTTAAATTATTTAAAGAATTTAAGGATGTATTTTCATGGACATACGATGATCTTAAAACGTTCGATCCTAATATCATGCAGCATGTCATCTCGATGAAGCCCCAAACCTTACCCTTCCAACAGAAACTGAGGAAAATGCACCCTAAACTAGAACTGACCATTCAAAAAGAATTGAATAAGATCCTAAGTGCTAAAATAATTTTTCCTGTTAGACACACTCAATGGGTGTCCAACCTTGTCCCAGTTCGGAAGAAAAATGGGGAAATCTGACTTTGCGTCGATTTTTGAAACCTCAATAGAGCGTCTGATAGAGACAATTATCCTGTCCCACCCATGGAACAGATCCTTCAATAGGTATCTGGTTCCGAGAGGCTATCCTTTTTAGATGGTTTCTCTGGATACAATGAAGTCTTGATGTCTCCGCCAGACCAACTCAAAACTACCTTCCGTACCCCGTGGGGCACTTATGCTTATCGCAAAATGCCCTTTGGATTGATTAACACTGGTGCGACCTTTCAGAGAGAAATGGACATTGCTTTTCGAGGATTAATCAATCACTCCATCATAGTTTACTTAGATGATGTAACTGTTTATTCTAAAAACAAAGATGATCATCTATCTCACTTACGAGCCGTTCTGCTACGATGTCGTAAATATGACATCTCTTTGAACCCCAAAAAGTCCATCTTTGCATTAGAACAGGGTAAACTCTTAGGTTTCATTGTGTCTAGTGATGGGATGATTATTGACCCCGAAAGGACTCAAGTCATTGCTAAACTTCCCCCTCCTACATCCAAAAAATCCATGCAATATTTCCTAGGCCAGATTAACTTCGTGAGAAGATTTGTCCCCAGTTTCTCCGAAATGGTTAGGAATCTAAAAAACCTGATTAAGAAAGACACCCAATATCACCGGGGACCCACAGAAAATCAAGATTTTAATGCCATAAATAAGTCCATAATAGACGCTCCGTCTCTCATGAGCCTTGACTTCTCTCAATATTTTACACTCTATACTTTTGCCTCTAACCATTCTTATGCCGCCGTCCTAACTCAGAAGAATACTGAGAACAACGAAGTACCCATCACCTTTATGAGATCTTCTTTCAAAGGTGCTGAACTTAATTACCCAGTGGTTGATCGGCAAGCCTACGCTGTGTTCAAAGCAGTTAAGCATTTCCGGTCCTATCTTTTGAAGTCAAGGACGAAAGTCATTGTCCCCTACCCTTCCGTAAGGAACTTGTTAGTGCAGAAGGAGTTAGGAGAGAAGAGAGTTAATTGGGTCACCTCCTTGCAAGAGTATGACTTAGAAATCACCCCAACTCAGATCGTGAGAGGCCAAGGGTTGTGTAAATTGGTTGTTGATTCAGAAACAGGACAGCCAGAAGATAGTGATAAGTCAAACCTAGGACAAAGCGATCAAAACCTAATTTGTTGCGCACAAAACCTCATTAGTCCCTGGTACGACGACATTAGATTCTGTCTTGAACATGGGTCAGCACCCCGTCACCTTGACCCCGCCAAGAGAAGAGCTTTGAGACTAAAGTCTGCCTCCTTTCATCTGGTTAACGATGTACTGTTTCGTCAAAATTTTGACGGCATACTGATGCGCTGTCTCGAGAAAGACGAAGCAGAAAGAGTCTTGCTAGAGTTGCATGCAGGAGAAGCTGGTGGTCACTTCGGTGGTGACACCACTGCTCATAAGGTTTTAAAAGCTGGTTACTACTGGCCCACGCTTTTTAGGGATGCCCATGCCTTGTATCGAAAATGTATCATCTGTCAGAAAGCATCAGGGCGGTTGCAAAAACCAGCCTTTCCCTTGCAACCCGTCTCAGTGGATTCTCCTTTCCAACAACGAGGCCTTGATATCATAGGTCCAGTTAACCCTCCATCCTCACAACAACACAAGTATATTTTAACAACCATAGATTAATTTACTCGATGGTCTGAAGCTGTTGCGCTAAGAACTATCAACACTAGTCAGGTAATCGCTTTTCTAAACTCGAATATTATCACTCATTTCGGTATCCCCGACTGTCTAGTCTTTGACAACGCTTCATACTTTTCTTCTCTTGAGATGAGCGAGTTTTCTTTGGAGAAAGGAATAAAGCTGAAGTTTTATGCTAGTTACTACCCGCAGGGCAACGGATTAGCAGAATCAACAAATAAGAACTTGATTAAAATTATCAAGAGAACGGTGGTTGAAAATCACAAGAATTGGCACAATGCACTGCTGAACGCGCTGTGGGATGATAGGGTAACGCCAAATGCTTCTATAGGTAACTCCCGCTTTTTTATCGTTTATGGCAGAGAAGCAATTCTTCCACCTCACATTCTTCTTCCTTCGCTTCAATTGTCACAAAAATTCCAAGAAGAAGATTGTCCCCTTTTAGAAAACCGGATCAACGCTTTGATGAAGCTGGAAGAAGTAAGAGCCCAAGCTAAGTGTAAGTTAGATCAACATCAACAATTGGTTAAAATCTGGTTCGATTCTAATTCTGCTTCTGACAGGAATTTTGAAGTAGGCGATCTCATCTTGAAGTGGGACAAACCACACGAAGGAAAGGGTGAGCACACCAAATTTCAAAACTTATGGCTTGGGCCATTTTTAATTGCTGAAAAGTTGGGTCCTAGTTCCTTTCGATTGCATAATCTTGAAGGGCAGCTTGACACTTATCTGGTGAATGGCCAAGCCCTGAAAAGATACTTTTCTTGATAACTACCCTTGTATATTATGTAAATATTTCATTTTTGTTTGCATTTTCGTTTGCTTTCTGTTTTGATTTTGATTTGAATTTATCAGTTTGTGTTTTTGAAAAATACACATACCTGTGCACTGAGCTATTCAGACAAAGACGATAGAAAATTTCTTTACTGAAATAACTTCTGAAAATTTGTACAAACATCAATGATATATTGCTGAAATTGATATCTGTGTTGGAAAATTTTGTTGTTCGAAAGAAGTTTACTGATTTCAATCTCTGAGCAAATCTTTTCATGATCATCTATTATCTTTTTACGCTGTCCCTTTTCCATAAAGGAATGACTCAAAAGATGTCTCCCTGTCGTAGGAAGTTGTTATGTAAATAAAACATCTCTGGAGCTAAATAAAAGATAGTGCTAAATTTTTTTGATGAGGTCTAAAAAATATGTTAAAATATCAAGATTTTCAGCGTCACCTCGCTCAACTATATACCTATGAAAAATAAAATAAATTATTAATAAGAGATGTGGGAAGTTCTTGTAAACCCGCCGGGACACTGAACAGGTCTACTGGCAGGGGGTAAATGCATGCATGGCACCAAGACAACTTCGCCGGGGTACTGAACATGCCCGCTGGCAGTGAAGCAATGTCAGATACATGAAAATCTGCAAAAAAATATAAGAAACCTCTTTAATGTACTTTATTCAGATCTAGAACTTCTTGGCAGGATACAGATGTCAGAGTGGGTTAAATGGAAACCCTGTCGAGGCTATGGATGCCTACTGGCAGCAGTGGCCATGCCAACAGTATTGGAGATTTTATCTTTAATATCGTGACTTGCTAATCTTAAGATTGTTATTGGTTTTCATCTTTTGAAACACTGCTGGAAAAGATGGTTAATGATGATGTTTGTACGATTTTCTGGTTGTTATGTTTGAGTTGAAATTATATTTGCTGTCTTAATCTGAATTTGTTTCTTTTGACAGAGATAACTGCTTCTACCAGTGTGTCACCATTGTTGGCAGCCAACTCATTTTTTCCTATCGTTTATAAGCTACCTACACCTATGTCTTGCAAACATCAATTTTTTGTTGCAATTTCCAAATTAATGTCATTTTCATTTCTTGTGACATTTACACACTTGTTTTCGTTTTCTTTTCACGACTGTAAGTGTGAAAACTGAATCTTTCAAAGTCTGATTTCGATCATTATTTGAACTATGGATGTTTCTTTTGTCATTATGCCTATTGCGCTTACATTTTATTGATCATTACACGACTGAAAATATCCTTCGATCAGGTTCTCATACTTCGATTGATTGTATAACTTGGTTTTATTGAAGGCATTTAGCCTTTGGATTTGCACTTCATGTGACTTGCCTAATCAGTGATTATATGAAAATGCATAGGGGTTATGATTAATTTTTTTTTATATATGATATGATCCTTATAATAATATTTTCATAAATTTTGGCTTGTCGAATATATGATAATTATTTTTGGCACCTTGGTTAAAATTTTGTATGAATCAATACATTGGCACATAGTTGATTTTGGTCGGATGTTTAAACACTATGGTATAACACTTGCGCACATTTCTATACACCTTTGATTTTATTTTTTTTACACATGACTTAATGGTTGAACTATTATTATGGAGTGAACAGCTTTGAAAATTGGCGGTTGTACTTGGATAATCAATATTTTGCATGGCAGACTCCACCACCTTCGCATGCTCGCATTAATGCTTACCCCTTTTGCTCGTTCATTGCTGTTGGTTAGGGTAGCTCTGCTCCTGTGTGTGTTGGTGATTCAAACCCTTCCCTTACCATGTGTTCAGCTCCATGGCGCCAGTCGTGCGAGTTGAACCCAATGGCAGTCAAGCCCTGTTAATGTTTGACAATGCCCACCAAGATTTGGAAGACAGTGGATGGCTTACCTTCGTGAAATGATTCGAGGGTTTTAGCCTTCGTGTAGCACGACAATTTGCCATGAACTTCGATGGCTATCGAGACAAGGTCGGCGATATACAGTTAGAGATCGATGAACAATTTATCAGCTCAGCCACGGGGTTACCTACCTCAGGACATCGTTGGTTTAAGAATTGCAAGGTCGAGGAAGTGCCATGGACATTGCTGTTTCAATCGGAGCCTGTATAAAATGTCCAAAAAGTATAAGAGGCACAAGGCTGACAACAGCCTGTTTCACCATGGGCTTATTAAGGTCATCATTGTTTATCATTTGAACTTGCATGGTGATAGTTGGAAGGATTTCATCACCCGTAATGGCTTTGAGGACACCGACCCCGTACAGGTTGATAAACCTGTGGTGATTGAAACCAAGCCCGAACTGCCTGTACCCTTGCACCTCCTACTGCCTAAACCCTTGGCCAACCCTCCTATTGACTTACCCAACACTGTAACTAAGAGTGCAAAGGCCATTAAAAATCCTATGAGCAAAAATCCCAAGGCAAACCTTACTGCAAATGCTAAAGGGAAAAGGAATGCCTGACTCATTTCGAGAATGGCCAGAAACAAACCAAAACCCTCTGCCAAGGCTAACCCTATAGTTCTGAGCGAGGATTCCAATTCTGATATTGAGCATTTTCTGTCCAGCAAGTATCCCTACTCGCAAGGTTTATGTGTAGAGCCCCCTTATGATTTTGTGTCAAACCTTCCCCCTTGCCTAAAGGACGACCCTAACTACCCAGGTATTAAGTTGCCTCGTGAAACCCTCGGTCATTTGCCCAAACCCTCGACTGCTCTGTCTAAAATCACACTGTCACCCTGTGACCAATGCAATTCATGGTTAGAACGATATTATATGGATGTTCCTATACTCCAGTCAAAGATTCAATCACTAGAAGACCAGATTACAGTGCTAACTAGTCAAAAAGCCAAGCTACAAACAACGGATAAAAAGCAAAAGACAACCGGCTCCATCCTGTTCAAAAACATGGAATCAGCCACGACTGTTGTAAATTCCAAGCTGGCATAATCAAGCAGTCTCGTCGCTACATAGGTATGGAAAATTTGATATCATTTGTTTTGTAAATGATCTAGGTTGATGTAATGATTTGAATTCTTTTTTAATAGCTCTATTTACATCTTGGATGGCTCTGTTATAATTGTATACATTCTATATATAACTTTTCTTTGAATAAAAAGAAATTTCGATTCGATATGCGATCTCATCATTCCCAGCATAGAAATCGATATATTTTGATTGGATTTGAGTGGTCTTTGTTTAGATTTGATTGGTTGGTTTGGATTATTAAGTTGACAAAATTGATAGTTTGTTTTCAAATGAATTGGCTTGGTATCTACTCTGAACTGTAAGTTTTCATGATTATGATCGTGTTGGATTTGATCTCGTTATGGTTCGAATTCTCTGATTGGTAAACTATTTCAAAGAGTTTGTTGGTTACAATATGCTCTATCATGTCATTTTCAAAAAAATCGTAAATATTGCTCTGCTCTGTTTTAGTTTGGGAAAAAATGACTCTTTTTTTATAAAAATGATATGCTCATACCCGAATCGTGGGACAATTGCAATTTACGATGGTTATGTTAAGACTCCTTGCTGTTTGATTTTCCTAAATTGAATTCAGTTGATTCGATTGTTCTCATGAGTTAGATTCACATCGTGAAGTGCTGCTCTGTCTGTTTTAACTTGCAAACGAATTGGTCAATATTTGTTGCCTCTATCGAATCTGGTAACAATGCGTTTTAAACAAATAATTTCAATAAAAGGAAATCGATATTGTCTACCCAGTTTACTAAAAACAAACGATCATATAATTCTTGAACCCTGTTACCAACTGATTGACCTTATCATGATTTCGTCACAGTGATTGATTTAATTCGTTTATGGTATGAATATTTTTGCTATATCATTACAGCTATAATGATTGGAAAATTATTTTATTGGATCCAATTGTATCTCTTGTTTAACAATCGCATACGATATGTTTGATTATTGGTTTCAATTGGATATGAAACAATCTTATGACTGTTTGATTATGACTCTGTGGACCCAATTTTGTGGTAACAGAAGAACAAATTATTCTTATTTCTGTATTCGGTTGAATCATTTTTTGATCCTGTTGAATTATGAATGATGAAATCATTTTAATTTCAATGATTCGTTTTCAAATGATTATTGGAAGATAATTGAATTTAATTCTTTTAAAAGATTTTGAATCGATTCTGATGCTGATTCTGTATCTTATTTAGACTAGCTACAGAATCAGATGATTCTGTAGCTAGTCTATAGAATTTATTTTTTATCATTTTATTAATAAAAGAGTCTTCTAACTCGTCTATTTTGGATCCTTTTCAGGTGAATTCGAATTGCATGGGATTTGATGGACAGTCTAAAGGATATTTAGATGCTCTAGTTTCATTTTAGTTTCCTAGTTTAGTTGATCTTGGGAATATCTTCCCAGATTATGTAAACAGTTTGATAACTTCCACAGGGAGGTTTTACCCTGTGGGAAAACTTATAAATACTTATTATTTTTGTAATAACACCATCCTCATTCATGGTAGAACGAGGATATGGATATCTAATAGAGACTGAGACAGAAATTGATGTTCTGCTACAGCTTTATCTTTTCATAATATCAATATTTTGTTTCATGTTTATGTGTATCAATTTGCATTTGGTTAATGATTACTTTAGCTATCTTAGTCTTTTGCAAATGATATGATTTAATCAATATAATCCATATCTGATTTCTTCCAGTATTTAAAAAACATAGAAATTACTTGATTCAGTTTGTGAATGACAGATTTCTCTTCTTCATCAATTGAATTATTAAGTATAAGTTTTTGCATAACAGGTTTACCTAATTGCAGAGATTTATAAAGCTTATAATTGTTATGATTTTTTATGTCTTGTTTGTCCTGTAAACAAACGCAAAGAGAATTGCATCTATCGTTTACGAGAAGCTCCTGGATTATTCGGTGTGAGTTTCCTTCCTCCGATCTACTAGTACAGTCATCATACACAGGACAAATCTGGAGCATTTCCAGGTCAGTTTGTCATTTATTTGTTTAGTATATTTATTAGTAGTTTAGTTTAGATATAAGTTTAGTTAGATTTATAGGTAGAATTAGTATATTAGATTGTTTAATTTCAGTAAGTTTTATTTCTTGTTCATAAAATCATAAAATCATAAAATCAACAAAAATATCTTTCTCTGTCTTAGGGCAGAAAGCAAATGAGTTTTCCAGGTTTTATTTAAATCTGTATTTTGTAGATACTGTATATTTTGTGAATAAGTTATATTTCAGTTAGTAGTTTGTATATATAGAAATAGTAGATTAGTTAGTTTGTTTAATAGTTAGTTTTAATTAGATTAGTTAGATTAGTTTGTTTTATTTATTGTTAGTTAGTTTAGTTTGTTTTATTTATTTTTAGTTAGTTTAGTTAGTTTAGTTTTAGTTAGATTAGTTAGTTTAGATTATTTTTCTCTTTGGTTTTCCTAGGACCTTAGATCGGCTAATGGAGCCGCTAAACCCGTCAGGGTGGTTCATTCCAAACGGCTTGGGTTATTAGACAACCCCGTACCGGTTCCACTCTCTCAGTTGACGGACGGTCGATTTTGCCCGTCAACACTTTTGTGGAACCTTACATACTCAGATTTAAGGGGATGAAATCGTAGGTCTAGTCTGTAGTTACGGTGAGGGTTTCCTTGTCTATTATGTACATTTTATTTTAATCCAGGATATTCTATTCACCCCTTCCGTGCTTATACAAGTATATATACCAGTTACGAATTGTAATGTATAAGTTATTCCAGGGATTTATTGCTTTAACGAATTTACCTAAATTTCCTTTATTCATCGTTCTAAAAATCCGGTAATTAATCTGTCTAAAACCCCTCATTTTCGTATGAAGAAAAAAAAGGGATTTAGGTAATTCAGAACCTTGTTATGGTTTCATTTCTTTTTTTCATAAACCATGTAATTATTTTATAATCATGACGACAAAAAGTCTCCTAGTAATGTCTGTGATCCGAATTTGTGTATTCTCTATGGAGTACATTTATACTGTACGCTATTTACAATTCTAGGTTTACAATTGCTTCTTATTTATTTATCTTTATGAAAAGATTGATTAATGTTTGGTTTCTATAATCTAATGATGGGAGCCTTTTGAATGTGAGGGTACCCATCAGGGGATCCTTGGCCACTCCACCCCTTTGGGTCTATGGATGACATTCTCATGGATGCAAGGAGGAAAGATGAACTTTACTTTAGAACTGCAAGCTAAGTGCAATACAAATTTTCATCTGCACTGTCTCTTTTTGTAAACATTTTACCCTGGTAAATTTATTCTACATTCAACATATGAAATTTTGTTGCTTCCAACTAAATACTATATATAATTTCTTGGTCTTCTTACAAGATTGGTGCACAACGAAGTCTTCAGATTATAGGGCATCATCTTATGCAAAAGGTACTCGGGTTCCTTTTCACAACGCTCTCAGAGTTTATTATTCCAGGTTCTATCAAATGAAATGGTTATGTTCTAGAATACCGTTAGCGTGGAAACCTAAATCAGACTCCTGTAGTGATTGGTTAATTGTATATTCAGTTTTGCAATGATGTTTCACTATTGAAAATTTATAATGCAGTATTGCGTAGAGTTGAAGACACATTTGAATAATGGTCTGGTTCTGGAATATGTAATAATTTTTAGGAATTTGAGTCACAAGACTTTTACTCCTGCACTATTGTAATGAAACATGACTATTAGCTATTTATTCCAGGCTCGTGGTTATACAAATCCTCTATTATTTTTATTAAAAGAGTGTAGAGATGTCCCCTTGGTCATGCGAATACTGTTATGAAATGGGAGAGGTATCTGTACTATGAATTGTATAAGTTAAAAAGAAAACTCCTGTTATGGTTACTATGAAATAACTAGCTGTTCATTTTCCTTTCTATAATTGACATCTGGTGGTATGCATACAATATCCATTTAAATGAGTCTGAAATTTTGCACAGGTAGCTATACATACATATATATATATATATATATATATATATATATATAGTTACTTCCTATTATATATAATCATTCCAAGTCTTAAATGACATTTGCACAGTCTGACCATCATAACTATTTAGTACAACCTGTGTATTTAACCTATAGCAATATATGTATATATAAATATAAGCTTTCAAGTTTACTTCCAAAATTTTCTTTGGCATTCTTCAATCGACAATAATATTTAAGTTGATTTATTATATGAAATTAATCACATGCCTAAAACACTAGAGTTAGCACAATACGGATCCCATCTAGCTTAGATGCATCTTCCATATACTTATATAAGACAATCCCATCAACAGTTAATACACGCATAATTTCTTACTCAATGAATACAATAAGCTGTAAAATTTATACTACAATTTATTTCATTCCAACAATAATTTAATCAACAGAACAATTCATCCAGAATTAAATAGATGTATTCTATCAACCATTAAATAAAATAACATTCGATCAGAAAGGAGTAGATGGACATATCTGAGCAAGTTGCCGAACAACAAATGGAACATCCAAGTTCCTCCCAACCTTAGAATCGAACAACCAATCTACTTGCTCCATTCACCCCCTAGCCTGACTATGAATCCATGAGGGAGAACTCTAGAACTCCTCTTTAGCTATAGTCCTTCAGTTTCAGAAACGCCTCCTTGCCTCACACTCAAAAAACAATGTTCATAACAACAAGTGATAATTATTTTCCCCAACATACTAGGCAACGTCCTGCCTCCTCTCATATGTTATATATCCAAAATCATTTGTGCCTTGGTATTTCCCCCTTGGGAATTTTCGCAGCTTTCCAAATCCCTGATTTTTAGGGGCTACCAATGGCCAAATTCCTGATTTTCCACTTGTAATATTCAACCCTGAGGTAGTTCCAAGATGTTCCCCACTCATGGAGTCATGGTCATCTAATGTCAACTTGGCTGTTCCATTTGTCCATCAACAATAAATATAAAAAATATTTGTTCCTTACAAGTTTCATAGTCAAAGAGTTGGTTGGGGAAATCAAATATTTTCCCAACAGTCATAATTAATAAATTACAATTAACTGAATTCGAAATTCAGAATTTCCCTAAATGGAAATAATTTTCTAATTTTTAATTTACCAAAAACAGAAATAATTTCTGAAGTATTTTCAGACTTAAAAATAAATTATTTTTGGGGATGTTACAATATCACACCAAGTTTAACCTAACTAAATCCTAAGTGTCTAAATGTTCTAACATTTTCCAGTGGTATAAGCCTTAACATGGGGTGTTACATTATAAGGATTATGTAATAATGTCAAATTAGGAATTAAGTTGATGTTGGATGATGATTGATATTATCACTCAACCACTTCCTCTCTAATAATAATACATTAGATCTTAAAACAAACTACAATTTATTTAAAAAAATACAAACACACTTTTATGAATGAACCAAAGCTAATATTGAATATCTTCTTCGAGTTCATTTCATTGTGTTATCATTGTGATTCCCATTAGTCTAGGTCTTATTTCGATAGTATATTAGTCATTTGTATTGGTTATGGGCCCGGTATTTTTATATTCTTGGTAACTACCATTGAAAATTCATGATGAAGGGTGTTTTAGACCTAATTCAAACTTAATTTTTGAGATTTTGTATTTAGTAGTGGTGGTTGGGGTGGTAATCTGATCTAGGTGGATATTGGTGGCCACCCACCTGTTCCAACTAGCTCGTTTTACTAGTTTTTAGTTCAACACGTTCTTCTGTACTTATTTGTAATTGTGTGTTCTACACTTCTGGGGCTATCTGGAGACCTACACATCTTCCAAGTTGATATTGGTGGCCTCCCACGTAATCCAACTGGATTATTTTCTATGTTTTCATGTCAACACGTCTTGTTGTTCTTCGAGAGTTGTTTTGGGGCCCTAAACAGTCTTATTTTGGCTTGCCACAGTCAAACTATAGACCGAGTTAGATTTTGATGATGTAATGCATATTTCTCGAAAATACCTTTCCAACGACCTATCACATTCCTAGAACGAAGATTGTATGCAAAAGTTACGATCCGAGGAAGTTAATGTACTAACTTACCCAAATGAGACCCACACGACTTTTGGCATTTCATCTCCTAGGGTTAGGTTTTTGGCCTTCTTGTTTAACATAAAAAGGACTTTAAAGCCTCATTCTAATCAACTTCTTTCGAATAAGCATAGCTGTCACATCTCTTCCCATAGATAATGCTGCCACCATTCTAGCGAGTCTTGCACTCTATATTTTTACAGTTTGTTTACAATTTTTTCATTAATGGAAATCAAGTATTGTTGTATTTCTCTGTTTCTGGCAAGTTTCATGAGTATTTCACTGTAATTTTCCTGCTTTCATTTCGTTCTGAACATAATCCATAGAAACTTCTTTCGAATGATTGTAGTCATCACATATCTTCTCAGAGATAAAGATGCCACCATTCTAGCGAGTCTTGAACTTTGTATTTTTATAGTCTATTTACAATTGTTTCATTAATAGAAATCAATTATTGTTGTATTTCTCTGTTTCTGACAAGTTTCAGGAGTATTTCATTGTAATTTATCTACTTTCATTTCATTCTGAACATAATCTAGATAAGTAGTATCAAAGCAAGCTACTCTTTATTGTTTTTCAGCACATGTCCTCGATGAGGTCCGAGTATAGCCAGTTGGGTCTCTAGTTTTTCACTCTTGAGGACAATCAATCTCACACACCCAAGAAACCCTCGATGGTGGCAGGAAAGAAAGACGACGAAGCAAAAGATTCTATTAACCAATTGCTTGAGAAAGCTCTCGTGCGACAAAGGGATGAAATGATGGAGAATTTTGCACACATTCTTCAACGCCTGATGATAGGAGCATGCACATCTTCATCAAATGTCCATTTTGGAGGAACCTCTCCCTTCAAGGTACAAGTTAATTTTGACATTCCCATATTTGAAGGTCAGATAGATGAAGATGCCCTAGAAAAATGGTTAAATCTATTAGAAGGTTATTTCTCTGTTCAAAATTGTTTTGATAGGTTAAAGATCACCTTTGCACTCCTCAAGTCTCTCCCCCATGTAAAAAATTGATGGGAAATTTATTGGGAGCAAAGTTACACAAAGGAATCTAGAATATATGGGGTCGATCCCACTTGGGAATTTTTTGTGGATGCGGTCAAAGAACAATACTATCCTATTGATAACTATGAAGACCGGTAAATGAGTTATTGGACCACACTATGACAAGAGAAGAGCCAAACACTGTTGGAGTTCACAAATACTTTCCATACCTTGTGAAACAAGATAGGTATCAAGGACTTTGAGTGACATCTCATTCTGAAATACCATAGGGATCTACATAGGTACATCCAAATTGAAATGTATTTCCTAAGCATCTCATCATTGGGAGTTTCGTATCGAAATGTTGTCAAAATCGAAGAAAAATTTAGGCACCAGAATAAATGGGAATTTAGGTCTCCAAATATGCAACAACCAAAGAACGATAAAGATGACCCTAACCAACAACCTCCATACAAAAAGTACAAGACACATGACAAAAAGGGTAAAGGGAATATGAAGAATGACATTGGGAAGTGGTGTGACTTCCACAAAATCCTCTGGCACAACACCGATGAATGTCGCTTGAAACAGTCATTGGTTGCTGAGGTCAAAGCCATGGATGCAAACCTTTATTCAGAATTTGATCCAGAAAATATTGAAAATAGACAGATCATCGACGCAGACCCAACTGCCACTGTCATGAACACAACAATTCAATGAGAAGAATCAGTAGATCCTGAAGAGGAAGAGCGCCTCCTCAATTTAGAGATGTGGGTGAAGGGGACACCATTGCATTTGTTTGTTGATAAATCCAACCATAACAACCTCATCTTAGCTAAGGCCATTAAATAGTTGGGGTTGTTGACAACACCACACTCACAACCAAACAACATCGGGTGGCTTCACTAGGGACAAGATCTTCGTGTTAGCCAGAAGTGTCGCCTGTCCTATGGCATCCATCCCTTCAAGGATGAGGTAGTGTGTGATTTTTCCCATATTGATGTCTATGATGTGGTTTTTGTACACCCATATATGTGGAGACATCATGTTGTCTATGAGTCTAGTCCCCGTAGTGTCATTATTACTCTAGGAGGTCAGCTCTATTGGATACAGAGGTAGTTTCGACTACTGCTCCACGAAAAAAGTGCCACAAGTTAATATATCATACTAAAAAATTCATCCATTTCACCATTTGTTCAAAGGATGCATAGAAAACCGCTACAACCACTGCACCCTCAACACCTTCTATCCAACAAAATCAGATTGTCAAAGAGAAAGAAGATATTGTTTCTTCACCTACAATGGTGCCTACACAATTCCCCATCAAAACTAGAGACAACATGTTGGTGGATCATATTCAACCCCGCTAGCAACTGGTTTGTGACAGTCTTCCATAGATCAAGCAATGCAACTTCTCCAACAAAGCATAGAGCTCACCAAAATTCATATTGAGAACATGATTTCCCCTCTTCCCTGGGCACTCAATGCAATGGAGACCATTGCTTCCTAAGTGGGGAGTATTGATATAGGTGGATATTGGTCGCCAACCACCTATTCCAACTAGCCCATTTTTCCAGTTTTTATTTCAGCACGTTCTTCTATACTTTTTTGTAATTGTTGGTTCTACATTTTTGGGGTTGTCTGGAGCCCTACACATATTCCAAGTGGATACAGGTGGCCTCCAACCTAATCCAACTGGCTTATTTTGTATGTTTTCATGTCATCACATTTTGTTGTACTTCGAGGGCCGTTTTGGGGCCCTAAACAATGCCATTTTGGCCTGCCACAATCAAACTATAGACAGAGTCAGAGTTTGACGGTGTAATGTGTAGTTCACAAAAGACCTTTCCAACGGGATATCCCACACCTAAAATGGAGATTGTATGTAAAATTTATGATACCGGGAAGTTAATGTACTAACTTACCCAAAAGGGGCCCACATGAATTTTGGCCTTTGAGCTCCTAGGGTTAGGTTTTTGGATGTGTAGGGTTTTGGAATTCCTGTTTAACATAAAAGGGCCTTCAGATCCTCATTGTAATCAACTTCTTGCGAATGAGCGCAACCATCACATCTCTTCTCAGAGATAAAGTTTCCACCATTCTATTAAGTCTTTCACTCTATATTTTTATAGTCTCTTTACAATTCGTTCATTAATAGAAATCAAGTATTGCTGTATTTCTCTATTTTTGGCAAGTTTCATGAGTATTTCACTAGCATTGCATTGCCAAATTACAACGTTGGCATTGCTGAAAAATGTCAAAAACATAACCTTCTTCTATAATGGAACACTAAGTTAAAGTTGGCATGTGTATGATACGACTATGTGGTGGTCTAGATGATTAGATCCCTAGCATTTCCATCTTGTTTCTGTAAATAAGAAAATTGTATTTTCGAAAAAAATGTTTTTAAACATACTAAAAAACTTCAAGCAAAGTGTATGCTATAGATACTACTAGTAGTTTGACATATTAAACATATTAGCATTGAATTTTTCTTACCTAAAAACTACCACAATAATTTAACTCTCATACCCTTACAACCATTACTATTTCAATCAATAATGCATCCTATATTGCATTTGCAAGTGCAATATAGTGTCTCAAGTGCATATTACAACATGGAACAAAATGAACAATGTTTGTTCACACATAAATTATGCAAAATATCTCGACTATAAAGTAATCCATTTAAGATGAAATAATAATATATTGAGTAAATGTAAGTAAATTATAATAATAAATGAGATGACAAATTACAATGAAGATCTTGTTTTATATATATATATATATATATATATATATATATATATATATATATATATATATGCCCTTTCATTAATAGTCATGTCTTTTAGATAAGACACATATTTTCATTGTGTCTCTTCATTAGTTAATTATTATTATTTATTATTTATATTATATTATGTATATTCATGTTATTTATGTTCATAACATTGCCTTGCTCTTTAAAAATGTTTTTTCCTCAAAGCATATTGATGAAAATACTTTACATCTTTACTCTTGCTTGTAATTTAGTCACGTCATTCTTTGTTCTGTGGTAGTTGATGATACAAGGCGATATAAACCTTTGAGTGTTGAGAAATATTTTCAAATCGTAAAAGGATTTGACCATCCTAATTCAATTCTTTGTGGAATGTTTCACTTCCACGATGAAGTGTTATCATGAGACTTGATTGTTCTGATATCAATATTTTTTAGACGATAATTCAGTTGTTCATGACCTAAGTGATATTGATACTATAATTTTTAAAGATATTTTCTTTTATGATTTGGATGCCGATAAATAGTTCTTATAACATTATTTTCCCTTATTATGCTTGTATTTTTTTCTTATTTTAATTTGAATATATGATTTTCTTCACACATTGATGTTTCTTGGGTAATTGATGAACTTATATTAGTATGTACACTTGGATTTCCTATCGTTTGTAATACAAGATACTTATATGTCTCTTCTTCAACTGGACGGACATCTTCTTGAGATGTGATGTGGATTGGATCGATATTTTTTCTTTTTTCCACAACTTGGATTTTTACTCCTCAGGACTTTGATGCTTCCTCCTGTATTTGTTCTAACTTGTTTTCCAACAACCTTTTTTTAATCATTCTTAAGCTTCTTAATTTGCATCAATATGTTTTGATTATGATTTTTTAGACGTAATTTTTTTTCATTATTTGATTTGTCGATATCTTTAATGTATGGATTTTCAAGTTTCTCTTGTTCCAACTTTATGATTTGTTCTTATAACCCTTGATTAAGGTTTTTTAAATGGGATTTTTATTCATTTTTTTTGATAGGTTCTTCTTGAGATCTTGATTCTCTTGCTCCAAGTTCTAAACACATTATTTTATATCCTTTGACTTATTCATCTGTGTAAGTATTTTTTGATCATGGTATTTTAAGCGAGAAATTTCTTTGTTTTTATCTATGATAACTTCATCAAATTATTTTTGCATATTTGATACTTACTATCGATTTTCCTAAAGGATCGCTTTTGAGAGGTGTTTGAAGTCTTTTGCTGAAGGTATTATTGAAGGTATTTCAAATTTTTATTATTATCTATTTTATTGATGTCTTGTGACTTAGTCAACACTCATAATGCTTCTTAAGTTACTGTGAGTGTAAGGAGGATATTTTTCACAGAATTTATAATTGGAAGTAGAATGATCCTCGATGTTTTTTTAATTTTTTTTTTGGTTTATGTTTCTTGATAATTCTAGTAATAAGTTAACTATCTTGATTTCTATTTTCCTTTGAACTTTAGTAATAAGTTAACTATCCCCCCACATTAAGATATTTGCATATAAGGGTTAAGCTAAAAATTCTTAGGGACTTCAAATTGATGGCATAATGGATAATGTTGAAATCAACTAGGGGACTTACACCCCAATTATTATGGTAGTGGAATGATAATGAAACCATTTCAGGATCCTTGCACTTAAATTAGTGTTGGAGTGAGGGAATAGTAAGATAGTGGGTAAGGGGATGCCACTAAAATCAATTGTGGGAGTTTGCATGGTAATACGGTTGCATACAAAATGACAATTAAATTGGTAGGGAGACTTGCACCCCAATTAGTATTTGAGTGGCCACCTTCTTCAGGACTTGGAACCCATTGCAAACAAATTAGTGTAATTGGAATAAGAGAATCACTTAGTTTCTTAATTGGATATGGAGAAAGGAACCACTTAACTGCTTGGAAACTTGCACTCTAATTTATATGGGAGTGATAAACCCACTTGGGAACTGCACCCCAATTAGTACCTAAAAGTATATTGTTAATACTTACAACCTAATTAGTATAATATTTAGGGAACTACTAATTTTTATGGAAGTGAAAGAACCATTTGGTAACTTATACCCCTATCGATAACCAAAAGTATGTCTTTGGGGAATTTCACCCTAATTAGTATACAAGTAAAGGACATGCTTGGGGCACACCTTAATTTAAATATATAGGAGTGAGAGAATAACTTAATGAATTTGCATCTTAGTTAGTGCCAAAATTATGTTCTTGGGATTTAAAAAAGAATTAATATAATAACAAGGGAACCACTTGAGATGCACCCTGTTATCACCCTAACAATTTTTATTGGGATCTAAAAACTTCTAGTTTTAGCGAGACGTTATACCACAATAGAGGTGAAATAGTTCAGGGCGCTTGGCTATATTCTGTGGCATATGGATGAATGTAGAGAAAGTGGGAAGGGAGTAGCTCGACGGGCTATCAATCTTGAAGAATATCAGATCTACGGTCGAAGCCTACATCGGACAAACAAATAACATGGAACTTAACATCGCGAAGGAAGACCGAGGAAAACTACTCTGATTTCAACAAGGAACGTGTGGCGCTCTTACACACGCATCGGGGGATACGACGGATTTCCCAAAACCACTTTTCCTATGGACCCGATGCGGTTGGTCAAATCACCTCACATCACCGGTCTAGGTACTTTCCTGAATGACTTACCAAAAGGATGCCACCGCATAACTAACTCAAGGCTCATCATTTGAAGTGGATTGATGAAGCGTAGAAAACCAAGGTACTGTGATAGTAATTCGTGAGCAAACTACACAAACCATCAAATCTCAGATATGAATCATTTTATCCTATTCTGGGAAATTGTCATCTTATGCGTAAGAAAAACAAGCTCGGCCTGTGCTCCTGAATTCTGTAAACTCAAAGGGTGGCCAAATAAAGGTCTCTGCGAAGTCCGAAAGGCATGGATAATACCCGTCAAATGGTGCGTGGCGCGACTGGGTTCTTAGCTAAGGTACCAGGCAGGTCAATAAGTAAGAATGAAAGATGGGTCTTGCAGATGTCGGCGACTAAATTTCGTACCGAACCTGAAACTGAGACATAGTTAGGAGTAAAATTAAACCCATTTATGAGGGATCTTTCCATAAATGAACATGTAGACAACACGTGCCATCCATACACAAAGAAGAAAAGGAGAAAAAGGAGGAAATTAGAGGCCAAAACTAAGATGATAGAGAGCATCGGGGAAAATTTTGATTGGTGGAGTACCCTGGAGGAGGAAATCACCAAGCTGAGGTGAATCCTCAGGTAAAATTTTGGTGTATTTTAGATACTTTTGGACAGATGTCGGCTTAAGAGAAGGGAGTCCTGATATGACAAACCGATTACTAATGGTCCCTTTAAGTAATACAATTGTTCTTCCTTTTTGTAACTTGTATCTATTTTTAGAATTATGAGGAAGTCGAAACGTTTTAAATTCCATATGAAATTCCTCTATATGTGCTTGGCCTCACAAGTATAGAAGCATGGAGAAAAGAGGAGCCTGCCCTCTGTGCAGGAAAACTTTATAAATCTCTGGGGTTGGAATGAATACATGGGTGTAGAGGCAGATTTTGGGACTTTTTATGAAAAGATTCTAATTGGTGGTGTTATGAGTCTCATTTTCTCTCATAGTGTGTGATTCCTGTTATTCTTTATTTTCATTTTTCTTTATTCTCTCTAAATTGAGAAATTAAAAGTCTAGAATTCATTATTCAATGCTCTCGGCCTGGCAATTTAGACTATGTTCATCTCTTCTAAACCATTTTAGAATTCATTACTATAATGATCTGATAATAGTTGTGTGTTTATTTTCTTCTGATACCATCTAAAATTTTCAAGCATAAACTCAAAAGTCACTTCCTCATTTAGCCTTTTCCTCTTGATTGTTTTCATGATTTGGAAATGCATCCTACATTCTTGACCCCATAGCCCAAAGTTCATCTTCAGCTCTTCAAAAAATTTATTAAAACCCCAAAACAAACCAATTCTAGCCACCGATTTCCATAGATGTATCAAGTGACACGAGAGAGCCCTCTCTGAGTTGAGTAGGCTAGTGTCTTAGCTCTAAAGCTGGTTGAATTAGTTATCTCTGTCGTCTGTCTATTCAACCAGACATAATTTACAGAGTGCTAACATTCTGGCACCGTTTTCGTGGATGAAATTTAAAAATTTTCCCTGGGAAGAACGACATGGTTGAGTTCTAGGGTCTGAGAGCGGAAGACACTTAGGCACACATTGGTTGAATTCCTTCTTTGGCGACTCCACTTCGGTTCGAAGGTGACTCCACTGATAAAAGAATCCTGAATTTCCAAGAGGTGACCCTACTCTCAATACTTCAAGCGTGAGACAGAAACTTCACTGAAATATGAAACCACTTGATAGGGGCAAGGAAGGGCATCATGAGGGAAAACAGGTACTCAAAATGGGACCTCTTACAAAGAATTTTACTTTTCATTTTAAGTTGCCTTTGCTCCTTTCTTGAAAATGTCAAACGAACTTTATTTTACTTATTGTATCTTAATAATGATCATTAAAGACTTAAAATTATATTTCCTCCTCTATACGTTGCACATGCATACCCTCGCCTTGTCACTGATTCTAATAAAAAGGTTTCACCTAGGCCACATAATGACAATGACCAAGTTGATGAATCCCATGAGACTTAGACCAATGTTTCTCCTACTGTTCTTGGCCCAACACCCCCTAAGGCCCGACATAGATATATACCCTTAAAGCTGCCCCAAACCCTTCATGATTTCCCTCCAAATTACTATGAGTTCCTACCTGTGTTCAACGGAGAATCGGGTATCATATCTTCTGAAAAGCACATTCAAGGGTTTGAGAATTTTATATATTTATTCAAGATTGACCAAAATGATGTGTGTATGAGAGTTTTCTCTCAATCCTTGAAAGGAGACACCAAACACGGGTTCATACACTTACACCTAGAAACCATCAGCTCATGGGTGGAATTGAAGAAGTTTTTTTTTAAATTTTGGGGCAAGGAGAAATTCTTAGAGCTGCAACTCACTGAGTTTTACGCCTTCAAAAGACGCAACAATGAATTTATTTTTGTATTCAGTAGAAAGTTCTCTAGCGTCTATTATAATTTTTCCAAAGAAATTCAACCCTCTGAAGCTGCTGCCATGCTCCATTATGCAATTGCTCTTCATCCAGATTTTTCTTTCCTCCTGATGGAAAGAAGACCTGGGTCCTTACAACAAATGTTTAGTGATGCTCAAGACATTCAACACAATATCCAAGCATGTAAAAAAACCCAAAATGAGGGGTTGAATGTTCAAGGACATGAAAGTGAATATGAACAGAAAATAATTGATTGGAATCTTGAGCATAGAATTGACAATATCATAGGTCCTCTTGAAGTTTCCAATGCTAATGATTTTGCAAAAAATTACATCCCACTTGTTGAAAGAGGAAGTGTTGATCCATCCCATGATGAGTAGAGGGCTGATTGTTTTGTGTATTCATTTGTAGATAGTCAATAATATGAGTGTGAAAAGCAACTTGTTGAAGAACAAGTTGATGTTCTAAGTTTGTTCTTGTTAGATGACATGGCATATGTTAATGATTTGCCTATATATGATGAATATGATGAATATGATGATTATGATGTTGACCCCCTAGAACAATCAACCACTTGTTCTCTATCATAAAATGTTCCTTTTCAATAGTATAATGAAAGCAATCAGGCTGCATATCACAATTACAAAGAAGAAAGTATTGAATCAACTGAAGGGAATTCCTTACCTCTATGTTTTTCTTCTTTCAAATTGCTGAAAGAAAATCCTAAAATCATCATCGAAGAAAAAGAATCTGTGCTTATGCAAAGCCACGCTAGATCAATGGAGTAGAATGAAAAGATGTCACAACATTCTTTTCATGCGCTTGAAGACCCTATTGCTTACGCTGAAATACAACCATATGTTGGCAATGAAATTGAAGATGGTTTCAAATCAGGTAGGACAACCCTACCATTATGTTTTGCTTCTTTCAAATTATTGAAGAAAAATATTTGTACTATTTCAGGACAGGGATCCTCCAAGCATGAACAGAGTGGTGATGATAATTCTATGGACAATCACATAACGGGTCATGTCAGCTCAGATTTGCAGTCTATGTTAAACTATCATCCTGAAAAGGAAGAAGAAGTTGCTCCATAAAGTATTGTTCAAGGTCATTTTCTCCATCCCGAAATCAATATGGATTCTCAACGTGAAAAGGTGTTTCAGAGTATTTTCTCTTCCCTTGAGAATGACATCGTGGTTAAATTTTTAAGCAACATAGACATGGATGAAGATTCTGAAATTGCATCTATGAAGTTTCTAGCAATAAAGAAACAAATGACATAGATGAAGCACTGTATGCCATTTGTCCATCAGAAACATAGAAAGATAATGAAGAGGCAGTGGTTTTATTCAAGTCATTTGAAAATTGGGGTTTTGAAAATCCATCCACGGGAGCTCTAGACTATGAAGTAGTGCATGAGTAGGAACTTATTTATATTTATTCACTGGAAAGTCAAAGTGGTTGTCCTCAAACAAATTTCCAGAAATTTAATGAAACCACATCAGAGTTGTTTGATGAACAAGAGGATAGCCTTGGTGCATATTATATGGCTATCATATTTGAAGATGTTCAAGAATATATGAATATTTTTGTTGATATGCATGGCAAAGAAGACAAACCTATCATCGCCATTTCATTTGAAGATGTTCTCAGAACAGAAGAAATAGAGAAAAAATAACTAACACTGATGAAAGATACTTGCCTTTYAGTTTTTTCTCATCAGGGAGAAATGATTTTTCATGATTTTCAAGATCCGATGATCATCCTATTACWGTATTCAGTGAAGGATGAATTTGCTTCATTCATAAKCTCAGGTTTTGGATTCAATTTGTTTTTTCAGCTGCCATCCTTTACGTTTTTCTACCAGCTTGAGAAAAATGTGAACAAAGGAAAATCAGGAAGCTAATTACTTGATTGGCTGCATTGGTACTTTAGCATCACTTGAGCGAGTGTTCATCCTAGAAATTTTAGGATAGGTAGGGATGTGAAAATAAGATTGTCAGTCAAGCATTTTCCAGTTTGAGTTTTCTAGCACTAGATACAGTAAGTTTTCAATAATGCACTCGAACATCCCCCATGCAGCTGGAAGTAGTGCAGAGAGCTTGGTAGGAGAAGGACACACACATGTTTTGGGAAACAACCCCATGGATCATGCACCGGGTCTATGAGTTATTTTCTACCTCACTTGGAGGATAGCATCCCCAGTTGGAGCCAATGTTATCACCCTAACAATTTTTATCGGGATCTAAAAAATTCTGAAGTTTAGCGAGACGCTATACCACAGTAGAGGCGCGATAGTTCATGGTGCTCGGCTATATTCCACAACGTATGAACGAATGTAGTGGAAGTGGGAAGGGAGTAGCTTGGCAGGCTATCGATCTTGAAGAATCTCAGATCTATGGTCAAAGCCTACATCAGACAAACAAATAACACAGAACTTAACATCGCGAAGACAAACTGGGGAAAACTACTTTGGTTTCGACAGGGAACGCGTGGCACTCTTACACATGCATCGAAGGAGACAAAATATTTCCCAAAACCACTTTTTCTATGGCCCCGATGTCACATGGTTCAAAATTTCATGTTGATATCTCGCGGGGAGGATGGCGGTTGGTCAGATCACCTCACATCACTGGTCCAGGTACTTTCCCGGATGACGTACCAAAAGGACGCTGTCGCATAACTAACTCAAGGCTCATCATTTGAAGTGGATTGATGAAGTGTAGCAAACCAAGTTACTGTGACAGTAATTCGTGAGAAAACTACACAAACCATCAAATCTCAGATATGAATCATTTTATCCTATTCTGGGAAATTGTCATCTTATGCGTAAGAAAAACAAGCTCGGCCTGTGCTCCTGAATTCTGTAAACTCAAAGGGTGGCCAAATCAAGGTCTCTGTGAAGTCCGAAAGGCATGTATAATACCCGTCAAATGGTGTCTGGCGCGACTGGGTTCTTAGCTAAGGTACCAGGCAGGTCAATAAGTAAGAATGAAAGATGGGTCTTGCAGATGCTGGTGGTTAAATTTCATACTGAACCTGAAATTGAGATAGAGTCGGGAGTAAAATTAAACCTCGTTATGAGGTATCTTGTCATAAATGAACATGCAGACAACACCTACCATCCAACCGCAAAGAAGAAGCAGAGCAAAAGGAGGAAATTAGAGGCCAAAACCGAGATGATAGAGAGCGTCGGGGAAAATTTTGATTGGTGGAGTACCCTGGAGGAGGAAATCGCCAAGCCGAGGTGAATCCTCTGGTAAAATTTTGGTGTATTTCAGATAGTTTTGGACAGATGTCGGCTTAAGAGAAGGGAGTCTTGATATGACAGACCGATTACTAACGGTCCCTTTAAATAATACAACTGTTCTTCCTTTTTGTAACTTGTATCTGTTTTTAGAATTATGAGGAACTGAGAACGTTTTAAATTCCATATGAAATTCCTCTATATATGCTTGGACTCACGAGTATAGAAGCATGGAGAAAAGAGGAGCCTGCCCTCTGTGCAGGAAAACTTTATAAATCTCTAAGGCTAGAATGAATACATGGGTGTAGAGGCAGATTTTGAGACTTTTTATGAAAAGATTCTAATTGGTGGTGTTATGAGTCTCGTTTTCTCTCATAGTGTGTGATTCCTGTTATTCTGTATTTTCATTTTGCTTTCTTCTGTCTAAATTGAGAAATTAAAAGTCCAAAATTCATTATTCAATGCTCTCGGCTTGGTGATTTAGACTATGTTCATCTCTTCTAAACCATTTCAGAATTCATTACTATAATGCTCTGATAATAGTTGTGTGTTTCTTTTCTTCTGATACCATCTAAAATTTTCAAGCATAAACTCAGAAGTCACTTCCTCATTTATCCTTTTCCTCTTGATTGTTTTCATGATTTAGAAATGCATCCTACATTCTTGACCTCATAGCCCAAAGGTCATCTTCATCTCTTCAACAACTTTATTAAAACCCCAAAACAAACCAATTCTATCCACCGATTTCCATAGATGTATCAAGTGACATGAGAGAGCCCTCTATGAGTTGAGTAGGCTAGTGCCTCAGCTCTAAAGATGGTTGAAACAGTTACCTCTGTCGTCTGTTTATTCAGCCAGACATAATTTACACAATGCTAACACACCCTATTTGTATAAGAGTAAGAGAACTACTTACAAATTATGACACCCCCATTAATACCCAAAAGTATGTTCTTGGGGAATTCCACTCTAATTAGGATATGAATGAAGGAATCACTTGGAAATTTATGCCCAAGTATGTTATAACCTAAATTTGTATAAGAGTGAAGGAATCAATAACCACTTGGGGTGCACCCTAACTTTATACATAAATGGGAGAACCATGAACCACTTAAGTTTCACCTTAATTTTTATAGGAGGGTGAGAAAACCACTTGTGGAATTATACCCCATAAGTATTGAAAGGCATAAGTATTGAAAAGTATGTGCTTGAAGCTTGCATCCTAATTATTATAGGAGTAAGAGAATCATTAAGGGATTTTCACCAAAATATGTTATAACCTTGATTTGTATATGAATAAAAGAATCACTTAGGGACTTATCCAATACCACCCCATGAGTATCCAATAATATGTGGTTACAAACTTGCATTCCCATCAATATAAGAGTGAGGGAACCACTATAAGGGTTTTTACCATAATTATGTTATAAGAGACTTGCAACCTAATTAATATAGGAGAGAGGAGGACTTAATCTTTTAGGGACATGCATTTTATATAATACAAGTTTTTTTTTTCAAGTCAAGAAGTGAGGTATCCTTAGGGGCAAGGGATGAGACTAATCCTTTCTTGGGCATGCTCACTACTAGGCATATTTACGAGACATCTTTAACTACTTGATCTAACTAATATACCCATCATCATATATCCTTCTAAGATGCCCTCTTCTAACATTTGGATGAGACTAATCATTTTCAAAGAAAGCATAGTATTAGGGCACCTTTATGATATCAAATTCTTGCAAATTGTAGTGATGGATCACCAAGATACCCACTTCTAACTTCTAAATGGAACTAACCCTTTCTCATGTGCATTACCATGACATCTTTATGATACCCAATTATATTGATAGAACCATTAATGTAACCTCTTCTAATATATAAGAAGGATTCAATATCAAATTTAACCTCTACATCTAATTGAAAATAATTAATTTAAATTATTTTTTTTTAATTGATTTTTTTTTTATGTAAACATTCTATGTTTCACAATTATTATATATAATTATTCACAGTGGACGAGTTTAAATCTGATTCTGAATATTCAATTTGGCAACAGAATAGTTACCTCGGGTCATATAAAATTTGTGCATCATTTTCATCTGCACATCTTCCTTCCATCACTTCCATCAGACCCTTTTCCAGGTATGGGCCCGAAGCTGTTAAATCCAACTGTACACCGACAAGTCCTAAATGACAAGATTAATAATCCGAAAGGATTTGTTGATTAGAGGATACCCGCTGCAAATGGATAAGACATGCCACATAATCGAAAACACGACTGCCTCAGCTCGACGTCTTAGGGTTCTCCCTCATCATAATCATTATAGGCTTTCGGCCATTGGTACTTTTGCAGTTTGTTAAGATCTTAAAAGTTAGTCAGATACGCAGGATACTTAGGGTTAGCTACAAAGGTTTCTGATCAAATCAGACACAATTCTCTTGCGGATCGTCGGATTTGGAAGTATGTTCTTTGGTTATTATTTCAGGTGCAGAACCAAGTGTTTACTGTCGAGAATTGTGTTTACTGTCGAGAGTCAACGTTCCATCGGATTGTGTTTACTGTCGAGAGTCAACGTTCAGACAGAGAGAAGGAGTCCTCGAGAAGGACTGTTCAAATATATATTCAAACCATCGAGAAGGACTGTTCAAACCATCGAACACTGGCAATTCATTGTATAATATTTCAATGGCATCAGTTTCAACTCATAAGAATCAATTTAATGTTATGTGATGGTTGGGTTATGATTGTAGCTGTTTCCTCTTTTTCTGCCGACTAAACATCTTAAATGGTTTGTTGTAGTATTGATATACGTCAGATAAGGGCTTGGCTTGGGCTTTGAGGTTGTTGATTTATGATTGTTACATAATGTTAACTTTATTTGAACATAGTTGTGTTTTTTTGGGCCATCTTGTTGTATCTAGGTAGTTGTTTATATTGTTTGTGTAATTTTAGAAAGTCATTTCTCATAATACTTAGAAACATATTTAAAAAATGTTTTTTTTTTTATGTTGGTATTTATAGAGAAAAGCATATTTTTAATTTAATTTTCTTATTATTTTAATGTTAATATATTTTTTTTAAATCATAATATTTTAAATTCTCATAATACTTAGAAACATATTTAAAAAAAGTTTTTTTTTTTGATGTTGGTATTTAAAAAATGTTTTTTTTTTTGATGTTGGTATTTATAGAGAAAAGTATATTTTTAATTTAATTTTCTTATTATTTTAATGTTAATATATTTTTTTTAAATTATAATATTTAAATTTTTTAACATTTAATATCTAAAAGGCTTTTTTCATGCATTTTAATGTTTTTATTGATTTTTTTTTTTTAAATGATAAACCTTGTTTTTATAGATTTTTTTCTTAAAATGAAAAACCATCATGTATTCTCATGATTTAATGAAGCCTATGCTTAAAATGATAAAGCACCACTTGATCATTAAATTTTGAAAACAAATCTAAATAGATTTAGTTTTTTATTTAAATGTGTCACATAATTGTGATTTTGAAATACAATTTTCAATTTTCAACTTAAACAATATTGTATAAGGTTCTATTTATTTAAGTGGTAAAGATTTATTCTTTTTAATAGATTTTTAGCTTTATAGTAACATTGTTGAAAAGTCATTAGGTCATTGGTGAATTTGGTTTCTAGTTTTACTTTAGCTAGATTTATTGAGTTGAATATTTCAGCAATGTATATTGGTTTTGTGAATAATCTGATTGCATTGCACTAAGGAAATATTTGGATATCAAAGTACCTAAGTGTTGGAATAAGAGATTTTCAATAGGCCCCAACCAACATGGGCACTTGAGGTAATATATTAATGCAAAAAAAATATATTTTAAAAGAGAGTTTCTCACAAATCATAAGAAAATGATCCTCCATGAACATATTGTGACCCTTGGATTACATAATTACAAATGAATACTAAAGAAACACACTTTTGCCTGAAGACATATTACACCAAGTTGTATAAGCCTTAATATGGGGTGTTAGATTGTAAGGATTATGTAATAATGTCAAGTTAGGAATTAAGTTGTTGTTGGATGATGATTGCTATTATCACTCAGCCACTTCCTTAAGATGGGTTTATTTTCTATGTTTTCATGTCAACACATCTTGTTGTTCTTCGAGAGTCATTTTGGGGCCCTAAACAATGTTATTTTTGCTCGCCACAGTCAAAATATAGACCGAGTCAGAGTTTGACGACATAATGCATAGTTATTGAAAAGACCTTTTCAATGGCCTATCACGCGCCTAAAACGAAGATCGCATGCAAAAAGTTACAATCCGAGGAAGTTAGTGTACTAAATTACCCAAATGGGGCCCACGCGACTTTTGGTGTTTGAGCTCCTAGGGTTAGCCTTTTGGATGTGTAGGTTTTTGACATTCTTGTTTAACATAAAAAGGCCTTTAAAGACTCAATGTAATCAACTTCTTGCGAATGAGCGTAGTTGTCACATCTCATCTTAGAGATAATGATGCCACCATTCTTGCGAGTCTTGCACTCTATATATTTAAAGTGTCTTTATAATTTTTTCATTAATAGAAATCAAGTTTTGTTGTATTTCTCTATTTTTGGCAAGTTTCATGAGTATTTCACTATAATTTCCCTGCTTTCATTTCATTTTGAACATAATCCGTAGCAACTTCTTGCGAATGATCGTAGTCATCACATCTCTTCTCAGAGATAAAGATGCCACCATTCTAGCGAGTCTTGCAATTTGTATTTTTATAGTCTATTTACAATTCTTTCATTAATAGAAATCAAGTATTGTTGTATTTCTCTGTTTCTGACAAGTTTCATGAGTATTTCACTGTAATTTCTCTACTTTTATTTCGTTTTGAGCATAATCCAGATCGGTAGTATCAGAGCAGGCTACTCTTTATTGTTTTTCAGCACATGTCCCTATCGAGGTCCGAGTATAGCGAGATGGGTCTCAAGTATTTCTCTCTTGAGTAAAATCACTCTCACACACCCAAGAAACCCTCTATGGAAGCAGGAAAGAAAGATGACGAAGAAAAAGATTCTATTAAGTTGTTTCTTGAGAAATCTCTCATGCGTCAGAGGGACAAAATGATGGAGAATTTTTCACACATTCTTCAACGCCTGATGATAGGAGCAGGCACATCTTCATCAAGTGTCCATTTTGGAGGAACCTCTCCCTTCAAGGTTCAAGTTAATTTTGACATTCCTATATTTGAAGGTCAAATAGATGCATATGCCCTAGAAAAATGGTTAAATCTATTAGAAGGTTATTTTTGTGTTCAAAAATTTTTCGACAGGAAAAATATCACCTTCTCACTCCTCAAGTCTCTCCCCCATGTCAAACATTGATGGGAAACTTATTGGGAGCAAAGTTCCATAAAGGAATTTGGAATATATGGGGTCGATCCCACTTGGGATTTTTTTGTGGATGCGGTCAAAGAACAATACTATCCTATTGATAACTATGAAGACCAGTAAATGAGATATTGGACCACATTGCAACAACAGAAGAGCCAAAGACTATCGAAGTTCACAAATACTTTCCATACCTTGCGCAACAAGATAGGTACCAAGGACTCCGAGCGACATCTCGTTATGAAATACAGTGGGGCTCTACATAGGTACATCCAAATCGAAATGGATTTCCTAAACATCTCATCATTGGGAGTTTCCTATCGATATGTTGTCAAAATCGAGGAAAAATTTGGGCACCAGAATAAATGGGAATTCAGGTCTCCAAATCTGCAACAACCAAAGAACGATAAAGATGACCCTAACCAATAACATCCAGACAAATAATACAAGACATAGGACATAAAGGGTAAAGGGAAGATGAAGAATGACACTGGGAAGTGGCGACTTCTACAAAATCCCCTGGAAACACCAATGAATGTTGCTTGAAACAGTCATTGGTCACTGAGGTCAAAGCCATGGAGGTGAAATATTATTCAGAATACGATCTAGAAAATATTGAAAAAAGACAGATCATCGACGTAGACCCCACTGCCACTGTCGCGAACACAACAATTCACCGAGAAGAATCAGTAGATCCTGAAGAGGAAAAGCGCCTCTTCCATTCAAAGATGTGGGTGAAGGGGACACCATTGCATTTATTTGTTGATAATGACAGCTATAATAACCTCATCTTAGTTAAGGCCGTTAAATAGTTGGGGTTGTCGACAACACCACACTCACATCCAAACAACATCGGGTGGCTTCCCCAGGGATGAGATCTCCATGTCATCCAATAGTGTCACCTGTCCTATGGAATCCATCCCTTCAAGGATGAGGTAGTGTGAGATGTTTCCCCTCTTGATGTCTATGATGTGGTTTTGGTCCACCCATGTATGTGGAGACGTCATGTTGTCTATGAGTCTAGAACCCGTAGTGTCATTATTACTCTAGGAGGTCATCTCTATCGGATACAAAGGTAGTTCTGACTACTGTTTGATAAAAATAGTATCGCAAGGTAATATATCATACTGCAAAATTCATCCATTTCACCGTCTGTTAAAAGGATGCATATAAGACCGCTACAACCACTGCAGATTCAACACCTTCTATCCATCAAAATCAGATTGTCAAAGAGAAAGAAGATATTGTTTCTTCACCTACAATGGTGCCTACACAATGCCTCGTCAAACCCAGAGACAACAGTTTGGTTGAGCATATTCAACCTTGCCAACAAACGGTTTGTGACAGTCTTCCATAGATCAAGCAACGTAACTTCTCCAACAAAGTACACAACTCACCAAAATTCAGATTGAGAACATGATTTCCCCTCTTCCCTGGGCACTCAATGTAATGGAGACCATTTCTTCCTAAGTGGGGAGGATTGATATAGGTGGATATTGGTCGCCACCCACCTATTCCAACTAGCCCATTTTGGAAATTTTTAGTTCAACATGTTCTTCTATACTTCTTTGTAATTGTGGGTTCTACATTTCTGGGGCTGTCTTGAGCCCTACACATATTCCAAGTGGATACTAGTGGCCTTCAACCTAATCCAACTAGTTTATTTTGTATGTTTTCATGTCATCACATCTTGTTGTACTTCGAGGGCTATTTTGGGGCCCTAAACAATGTTATTTTGGCTTGCCATAGTCAAACTGTAGACAGAGTCAGAGTTTGATAGCGTAATGCGTAGTTCGCAAAAGACCTTTCCAATAGGATATCACTTACCTAAAACAGAGATTGTATGAAAAAGTTACGATACCAGGAAGTTAATGTACTAACTTACCCAAAAGGGGCCCACATGACTTTTGGCCTTTGAGCTCCTAAGGTTAGGTTTTTGGATGTCTAGGGTTTTGGAATTCTTGTTTAACATAAAAGGGCCTTCAGAGCCTCATTGTAATCAACTTATTGCGAATGAGTGCATCCATCACATCTCTTCTCCGAGATAAATCTGCCACCATTCTATTAAGTCTTTCACTCTATATTTTTATAGTCTCTTTACAATTCTTTCATTAATAGAAATCAAGTATTGTTGTATTTCTCTGTTTTTGGCAAGTTTCATGAGTATTTCACTGTAATTTCTTTGCTTTCATTTCGTTCCAACCATAATTTGGATCAACTTCTTGCAAATGAGAGTATTATTCACATCTCTTCTCAGAGATAAAGCTTCCACCATTCTAGTGAGTCTTGCACTCTGTATTTTTACAATTATTTCATTAATAGAAATCAAGTATTGCTGTATTTCTCCATTTCTGGAAAGTTTCATTAGTATTTCACTGTAATTTATCTTCTTTCATTTCGTTCCGAACATAATCCGGATCAACTTCTTGCAAATGAGCATAGTTGTTGCATCTCTTCTCAGAGACAAAGCTGCCACCATTCTAGCGAGTCTTACACTCTGTATTTTTACAGTATGTTTACAATTCTTTCATTAATAGAAATCAAGTATTACTGTATTTCTCTGTTTTTGGCAAGTTTCATGAGTACTTCACTGTAATTTATCTGCTTTCATTTCGTTCCTAACATAATCCGGTTCTACTTCTTGCAAATGAGTGTAGTCGTCACATCTATTCATAGAGATAAAGATTCCACCATTCTAGCGAGTCTTGCACTCTGTATTTTTGCATTATCTTTACAATTCTTTCATTAATAGAAATCAAGTATTGTTGTATTTCTCTGTTTCTCGAAAGTTTCATGAGTATTTCACTGTAATTTCTCTGCTTTCATTTCGTTCTGATCATAATCCGAATCATCTTCTTGTGAATGAGCGTAGTCGTGACATCTCTTCTCAGAGATAAAGATGCCACCATTCTAGCGAGTCTTACACTCTGTATTTTTACATTCTCTTTACAGTTATTTCATTAATATAAATCAAGTATTGTTGTATTTCTCTGTTTCTGGCAAGTTTCATGAGTATTTCACTTTAGTTTCTCTTCATTCATTTCTTTATGAACATAATCCCGATCATAATATGACTTATTTTATATTAAATTATAGATATGCTTTAGTCAATTAATATATATTAAAAAAAAAATTAATTTAAAAAATAAAATCATTCACATAAAATGGATAAATCTAGTTTTAGAATGGGAGGAGAGTTGATGAAAATACCATTTTGAATATGAAAAAATTAAATAAGTGTTTACTATATAAAAAATATCTTTGCAAATTCGCGATGTAGGATCAAAATATTGAAAATCAAACACAATTTGTTTGCAAGGAAATACTTATCATTGGAATCAAAATAAACAAAGATCATGGAAAGTTCGAGCTGATATTGATGAAATTTAAAGGTGGATATGTAGCATAGATTTGATCGTAGTAGCTAGATAAAAACTAAACAATTATCTAGTTAATAACATTCCAAAGTTATGGTGGAAGTGATATAAAGTCTCAATGTTTAATGCATTTGTATGTCATGCCACTTGATAAAAACGCTATCCAGAAAATGGGGTACTTGTCGATAAAAA
>ML781007.1:827609-840738 GCA_009831015.1 Picea engelmannii | reverse complement strand
AATGATCCTATATTGCATAATCCCACATGGCCTGCAATTCCAACCAAACTACCTTCAGACATACCCAAGTTTGAAGGAAAGGCAAGCGATGACCCTACCAATCATGTCATGACCTTTCATCTATGGTGCTCCTCCAATAGCATTATGGATGATTCCATCAGACTGGGATTATTTCAACGCACACTCACTGGCCCATCGGCTAAATGGTATGTCGAAGAAAAATCGGGGTCCCACGCAACTTTTGAGTCATTGGCCAAAGCATTCTTGACCTTCTTCCAATTACCCATCCGCCATGACAATGGTCTAAAACTTCTTTCTAATTTCAAACAGACCTCAGCCACACACATCGTTGACCATATTCATGAGTGGCATAGGCGACGTAGTTTGTGCAAAGCAGAAACCACCAAGCAATAGTGTCTCGACTGGTTTCTTAGATCACTTGTTTCTCTCCTTAGAAAGGATGTAGCTTCCACCTTCCCTCAATCTGAAGAGGAAGCCATCAGTAAGGCCCAACAGTATGACCTCATCTATGCATAGTCAGGATACTTATACATTATACTTCCTGGTCTTCCAAAACCTGTGCCATTTGGCCAAGACAAACCTGGGATGTCCCACTCAGCAGATGGACTGATTGGTGCCACTACTCACCACAGTCCACAACCACAACCACCACCGATGTATGGAACACATCAATATCCGCCGGCATACGGGGGCACTTCTTATTACCCCCCACCCCCTTATCAACAACCATACCCTGTTTCTATACCCCCACCCATCAGTGGACCACCGTCGGCACCCCCCATACATCCACCTATTCCCACAACCAGTGGTACTCCCTCAACCTCAGCTTATAGTACTAGAGAAATCACTACGCCTTCCTATGTACCTTATGGATCAGTACCACCACAGAATCCATACTTCCCATTTCCTACTCCTCCACAACCCATGGCCCCCCCACATCCTCATGCGGGGGTGAATTTTTTTCAACCCTCTGCTGCTCAACAATACCAAAGTTTTGAACAGTTGAACACATCCAATCCAACCCATCCATCGAACAATGCCAAGAAGAAAGGACGGAACAGGAATAACAACAACCCAGGTCAAGGCGGGAATCCCCCCCCACAACACCAACCCATTGGGGGCAACCAGAACCATGGGAACCACAGCCCCCAAGGGGGCAATAATAATAAACGCTAAGGGTGAAACAATGTTAAAACCATCTTCCCTTGTGCCCTTTGTGGTGAGTTCAACCATTACACTCATCATTGCCCCTAGATCGCTGATTTCAAATGGTTAAAAGAATCTGGTAGTCTTCCCCATTCTCTTGCACAACCCGCCCCTCAACAGGCACCCCAACAATGCGTGCAACAACCCCTTCCCGTCGTGCTGCAAAATCCTATCCCACATCAAGGTGTGATAAACACCCAATAGAACACATAGCATCCCCCACCTTAGGTGGGACAATACCTCAACCCCAACAATCCAGCAGATCGTACAATTATCCTCACCAATGAGGAAGAAATCCTTCTGCAAACACGTAACCGTCGGTATCATGCACCTGTTGAGTCTCCTTCCCTCCCTCCAGAGACAAACCCTACATCGATGGCACCCCCATTGGTGATCCCTCGCCCTTCCGTTGAACCACCGCTTCGCATCCCTCGCATCCATTGCGCAGGAATGTCCACAACCCACAGGCTAGGGCAGCTCATAAATATAGTTTGGTAGACGACTTAGCACAATCCTCGGCTGCCATGTCCATCTTGGAAGTCCTCCAGACTTGTCCTACTCATCGAAAATCATTGATTTCCTCCTTGGGGGTAGTCGACCCTGGAGATACCCGACTCATTACCTTTGATCTTGACAGCGGAGAACCTTGTCTTCCCGCCTTGATCGCTTTTCAAATCCCAGTAAAAATACGGAACATCATAGTTCATCGGTGTATCATCGATGAAGGTGCCTCTACATGCATTATGTCCAAAACAGTATGGCAGAAACCTCGTTCCCTGGAACTCATACCCTCTGTCATCACATTACGAGCTTATGACAGATGACCCTCCTCTCCTGAAGGGCTCTTTCAAAATGTCCTTGTTGAACTCAGGGGCAAGACTATTCTCATCGATATCGAAGTTATCGACATGCCACTCGATTATAATATCCTGTTCGGTCGTAGCTACATGTACGCTATGAAGGCAGTGGCATCTTCTGTCTTTCGGACAATGATGTTCCCCCACAATGGGAAGATTGTTACCATTGACCAAGTCTCACATTATGAGCCTAATCCATCTACCAACATCGATAACATTCTTCCTCTCATCCACACAAACCATGACGCATATCCCCTCGTCAAGAAGGGTCTCGGGATTTTTAAAGATCCATCCTTGTTAGGAACATACCACGGCGCACCACTAATCCTTCCTCCTCCCAATCAAGTATGCATCATATCATCTAAAATAGAGGATACCCTTCCTCCTACATAGGATTTTGTCACATTTGACGTCCCACTCGTCGCAGAAAATCCCCCTCCAAAACCTTTTGCACACTCGTCGACCCCACCAGTCCACAATTCCACATCTCCCCCAGGACATGTTCCAGTTTGGGAGACAGTTCCCCAACCCATCACTCAAATTCCCTTCTTTTACCCTCCACCAGGTATCGAGCCTTTTCAGGTAGCTGCCACACTCACCTACCTAATATGGTGTTAGCAATCCCAGTGTGGTATTTACACCCACCAGGGATGGTTCCTCGACCATCCCTTCCCCCACAGGAAGGAATCCCCATGACGATTCCCATCCTTACCCCCACCACCCCCCTGCTATAGCTGGGGGCAGGAGAAAGAATAATAAGCCCACCACTCCACTTCCTGCATGCATCCCACCACCTTGTGCACTATGTGAGAAAGAGGGCCACCAAACCAACAACTGTCCATCACTACCTGAATTACGGAATTTGATCCCCCTCAAACAAACTCCCCCAACACCCGCTACTATTGCTAGTCCCGCCACTACCACCCACCCTTCCAGTAGTAAAGGGTTGAGGACCAAATATGCTTGTGCTATATGTTCAAAGTATGGCCATTATACCCATCATTGCCCAGCACTACCATGCTTTCGGCAGACATTAGTCGCAGTGTGCTAGAACTTCCAGAACAACCCCAGCCCTACTACGTCCTCCTCAAATATCACTGACATTCGTTATATCACCACTTCGGTCAATGAACGTATGAGATACCCTTGCTCTCTCAGTGATTCATTAGCTCATTTTACATACCAGTGTCCTATGATCCTTGAATACAGGCAACGTCAATTGACCCTGCTTCACCAACCCACAGAGGCGATAGTTGACATTACCTCGTCACTAGAGGCTCTTCAGGTCATTTCTCCCGAACCTGAGGCACTCCCAACACCTCCATGGTTCTTAGATGATGTATCTGAGGATTCACCCCCCAACTCTCCCGCTCATTCCCCTACGGACACTCTCCACCCAACCACCATGGGTACCCCTCAGTACTTCAATATATGGTTTATGTCGAGTGAACCCTCAACATCTCCTCACAATGTTCCCCCTACTTCTTCACCAGGGGGCAACCACACCACCACCGTCACCGAGATCACTCCTCACGACCCCTTGTATTCCCGTCACTTCCAATGCAACAAATAAATCCTCGAAGAGTTAAACCACCCGGATTCTCCCTGGGATGCACTCCACCATCACGCACTCTTCTCTCCATAGGAAGCCTCCATGCCTCCTAACCAAAACACCATTTCTGCGGTCGAAACAAAGGATTTTATCCCGTCAAGGTCAATCGACTGGTTCAAAAATCCCATCCCTACCCCTAACGCTTTTGAAGAAGGAAACATGGCCAACATTTCCCCCACCATTAAAATCAACATTTCCATTAAAAATGGCATTGTCAAAGAAATCACCATTGGAGCTGCTTGCACTCCTCCGGAAATCACTGCATATAAATCCCTCTTTCAGGAATATAGGGATATTTTTTCCTAGTCATACAAGGAAATGCCTGGCCTCGATCCCTCTATTGTCGAACATCACATCGACACCTGGCCCGACATCACACCAGTTCGCCAAAAATAGCGACCTCTATACCCATCCAAAGCCGCGGCTATCAAATCCGAAATCGACAAGTTACGCACTGTCGGTTTCATTTACCCCATCGCCTATACTTCATGGGTTTCCAACCCTGTACCCGTTAACAAAAAACAGGGCACTATCCATGTTTGCACAGAATTTTGCGATCTCAATCACACATGTCCCAAAGACAACTTTCCCACACCCTTCATCGATCAAATTATCGATGACTGCACCGGCCATGAGGCTCTCTCCTTCATGGACGGATTCTCTGGTTATAATCAAATTCAAATCCACCCAGCCAATCAGTATAAAACCGCATTCACTACCCTGTGAGGTAATTTTGCATATCGTGTCATGCCTTTCGGCTTAAAGAACGTCGACGCAACTTTCCAATGGGCTATGACATACATCTTTCATGATTTGGCCCATATCATCCTTGCCTACTTAGACAACCTCACAGCTCGATCCAAGAAACGCACCCAGCATATCGATGATTTATGAATCATCTTTCAACGATGTCATCAGTACAACATCCACTTGAATCCTCTCAAGTGTGTGTTCTGCGTCACCACGGGGAGCCTCCTCGGTTTTATTGTTTCCCAACGCGTTATTATCGTTGACCCCCTCAAAGTACAAGCTATCACCGAAATTCCACCTCCCCGGAATTTATGACAACTTCAGAGCCTACAGGGAAAATCTAACTTTCTTAGATGCTTTGTCCCTGATTATGCCATACGCACACACGGTTTCCTTCGCTTACTACGTCATGCAATCCCTTTTCACTGGGACAACCATGCCCAATAGTTATTTGACAATCTTAAAGCAGTGCTTTCAAATGCACCTTTAATTAGTGCACCTGAGTACAATCGTGACTATATCCTCTATGTATCAGCATCAGTTGTATTAGTAGTCGACGTTCTCATCCAACTCGGTGATGACAATCGTGAACATGTCATTTATTACGTTAGTAAAAACCTCTCAGGGCCACCCTTAAATAATAAACACGAAGAGAAACTTGCTCTAGCAGTCGTACTCGCAGTCCAAAAACTCCGCCACTACATTCTGCTTCGCACCACCAAGGTCATTGCAGATTCCAACCCAATGAAATACTTGCTCATCCGTCGACAAGTTAACGGCAAATTCAATCGATGGATCGTTATCCTTCAGGAGTATGACCTCGAGTTCTCAACACCTAAGAGTAAGAAGGCCCTTGTTCTAGCCGAACTCGTCACAACCGTCCACCTGCAAACACAACATAGAGTTCTATATCAGCTTAATAAAACATCAATAGCATCAAAAAGACTCGTTTTTATACCCCTCAACCTTGCCTCCTAGGCGCGGTTTTTGTTACCCCCAGGTGCGCACACATGTGCACTTGTTCACTCCACAGGTGCGCACACATGCGCGCTTGTTCACTACATAGGTGCGCATGGGTGCGCCCCTATTCACTACATAGGTGCACATCAATGCGCCCCTGTTCGCTTCACAGGCACACTGCCAAGTGCACCTGTTCACCATATAGGCACGCACAGATGCGCACTTGTTCAGCCCACAGACGTGCATTTATGCGCGCCTGTTCAACTCATAGGCGCGCTCTTAGAGCGCGCCTTAACACCCCTCTCTTGCACCTCCATGCACGTATATCCAGTGCACAGGCACGCACATGTGTGCACCTATTACCGGGTCACTCGCACATGTAGGGCCCATATCCCCTAAATGTCTCTGTATGGTCCCCCGTACAGCCCCTGCCCAAAAAATGAAATCATATTTCTATGCAGGATGATCAAACCACCAACCTGACGCTCGCTAATCACCAATCGGATGCCTCATCCTCCCCGAATCTCCAAATCTCCTCTGAAAACTACTCGTCCAATCACTATTGCAGCAGGTACAAATGAGGTGGCAATGTGGGCCCTACAACTATATATAGGCCTTTTTTCCAAACTTCCACTCACCATTCCGAGAGCCCACGGTGTCCATTTTTCGATCCGTCTTTAGCCATGGGATCAGCACCCGGTCATCTACATCAGAGCAGTCCCCAGGCCTCTTTTCATCCTTATCCCCCAGGGCACCTTTTCAGGTACACATATGCATATTTACGCTTATCAAATACATGCTCATATCTTTGATTCTCTTCAGATATTGTTCACTTTGGGTATTTGGTTTTCATATGTGCAGGTACTTGGTCATCATACATCGGCGCAACACCTTCAGGTATATACTCATCACTGGCATGTAGTCTTTCCCTCTGCATCACACTTACATTTCCAGTCACACCCTCTGACATTTGCCTCTAGGATCCCCATTCCTGGATCTGCAGTACCGACACCTCCATTTTCATCTTCGGTACTGTCACCCGGTAGCATTCTTCCCCACATGAGTCATCCCATTCATAGCACCTTGTGGCACTTCTGACACTCATGCTATTTTTCCAAACCCTTTAGGGATGGGAGCCCCAATAGTCTTTCATCATGTCGCGAATCAAACCACATACTCTTTCTCCTCATTTTGCTAGCTTTCCCACACAGACTCCCAGATGATCTCTTCACGGTTCTATTTTTTTACTGCACCTCCGCAGTTTCATGACCCCTACATTTCATCCCCAATCAGTTTGCCCATCTGCAAATATCCCTCCATTTCACCTTCCTCATACAGAAACTCACCAATGGGGCCCCCACACTTCATCAGTTTATGAGCAAATTATTCCCTACATGAGCCACCCATATCACATTGGGGCACCCGTTTCTATATTTGTACATTTCTCCCCAAAATTATTCATTATTTATTGTACAAACGCCTTTCTTTCCCAGTCATTACATTCCCTTTTTGTCGTCACCTTTGGGTGACCTACTTTTCTTTTTTGGCTAACCACAACCCATGTCACCCTTGGTTGGAGCACTACTTATCATCTACCCTTGTCGGCATCGTCCATATCTTCAGAGTACCCCACAGGTCACTTACCTCTACCCTCTGAATTTGTTCACCTTGTCCCGCCTCTGGCACAACTTATCACCGGTCTTGTCGTCCACCTGACACTCGACCTCATTGCACGGTTGCAGCCACTTTTTATCTCATACATCCTCCAACCAAGGGAAGTCTTGAGTCTTCCCACATCTTGACTTCGTCCATGTACCTCTTCCACTTCCTCACCTCAGTAGATTTCACGAAGCCCTTTGCTTCTAAGAGTCGCATTCCCCTTTTGTTGACATTAGCACAATTTTCCAGAAGGGCGACAGTATCTTGATTCTCATTTTCCACTCAATGAGAGATCTCGGACGGAACAGGGTGAAACACCATTACTCCCTGTTGTTGTTGACCCCCATAACATTCGACGCCAACACTTTCTCATGTTACGGTGGGTCTTACTTTGCGACTATTGCAGTTCTTTCTCTCATTTTCCGAAGACCTCTGAACTTGGCTGGGCTATCAATGCCCACATAATCGTTGCTACTTCTTACCGCGATCACTGCCTACTATTCCGAGTATGTTCATTTGTAGAATTGTCTTTTTCCTTTATCACAACCGCCTCCGAGGGCGCTGTAGTTTTCTACACAAATGCTTCAGTCATATTTTTCAAAGTTACATAAACACGAGCATGGGGCATGCCCACCTCGTTTGTACACAGTTTTATATTTTATACACCTCATAGAAGGTCGGGTCCTACCGGTTCCTTTTTTATCCAACGGATCAATCTGAATGATCCCACTATTTCTCTATCTTACAACAACATTCTCAGTAGAATAAACATTGATGGATTCCGGCTATACGTATGCTCTTAACCTCATCCATCAGGGGGCATCTGTTATCACTGAAATTTCATCAGCACATGGTTACAAGAACTCAGCATCGTCAAACAGTGATGAAGTCATTCATGGACCTGAATTAATACCACAGCATTCAAAAAAGGTCAAAAACTATACAAAGTAGTTAAAAATTGAAGAGAGCTTTGCAGACATTGGGCGCACGCACGCATGCACGGAACAGGAACGTAGAAATCGCACACAGGCACACGATGCACGACTGTTAGCACAAAAAGTCACACACCTGCTAAACGACACATTTATTGAAGTGGTCGGCCTCCCAACCACTTATGGTTCAGCTCCCAAGCCGATTTGACCCTCAAATCTGGGCTGGATCCGAATGGTGGGTTGGTCAAAGACCTAATAATGCCCTAAATGGCCTCTTTTCACACTACAAAGCAGTTAAACAATAACCCAAAGAAATGCTATAAAAAGCCATGAATGCACCTAATTTTCTCAAGGAATTCAAAGTAATGTTATGCTGCCTATATTGTTTTAACGACTCCATCCTTGACAAGAGCATTTTGGCACCATTACATTGAACAATCCACCTCACCATTGAGTGGATTTGAAAAAAGTTCTTTCATCACCATTTTCCATTTTCTTTGTTGTAAGAAGAGCTAGCTAGTGAGGGTCCAAGAGCCTTCCCTTGGAGGAAGAAGGGACTCATAGTCCCCTTTCTTCTTGGTGCTTTGTCTTCATCAATAGATCAGGCTCAAACATTGGTGACATGGGTCTTTTGGTTCTTTTTGTTTCTATGTCCTTATGCTCATGAATTTTGTTTTTATTGCATCTCTTAGTTTAATTCTTAATCCTAGTTTTTGTTTTCTTTCTCTAACTTTTTTCTCTACAACTGTCCTGCTCAGCAGACCCAACTGAGCTTGCAAGCACCTCTTATTTCCTCACCAAGGTGACGAAAGAGGCGCAACAAGTGGGAAGATGAAAGGAAGTTGTGAGCGGATTTGTAGGGATGTGAGTCACAACAATGAAGTTGCATCAGTCAAAACAAAAGGACTGAGATTTGAAAAAGGGAGGGAAACTGGGAGTAGTGTTGAGGGTTTTGTAGAATGAAGGAAGGTCACAAGTGGAGTTTCAGTCGAGAAAATGAAGGAAGAGAGATTTGCAAAATCTGAGAGGGATGTGAATGGAGTGGAAGCCAAGGGAATGAGAGGGGAATTTGTGAAAGGAAATTGCAATGACAGGGAGTTGTGACAATGGGAATAGTTGCAAAAAATAGAGTTTCAGCAAAGGGAGTTGCAACAACAGGAATTGCAGTATAGGGAATTGCAAAAACATGAGTTGTGACAACAAGCATTGGAAACAACATTGTTCTCCTTCGCATGTCTTGAAAAATAATAATATTAGAAAAAAATATTGTTTTATTAATACTTTATTGAGAAGGATCTTGACATAACCATCATGAAACCGTGAAGTGCCCTTCTGTTTTTTTCTTTTTTTTTGGAATGCGCCAGCTAGGATGGTTTTCATGCTTCTTTCTTTTCTTTTCTTTTTTCAAAACAAAATGGAGATTATCCAACCGGGACTTGTTCATTCTGAGCAAGTTCTATATCTCTATTGGACCATCCATTTGCAACCTTTCTCAAGAAGTCTTCCTTTGATATGGGTTAGTGATATAAGAGAAGTCTATGTCCATTGGCCATTAGAGGAATTATGTCTTCATCTATGGTTTGTATTTTGATGGCCCCACTATCATATATTGTATCAATCTCATATGGATCAATCCATTTGCTGCAAAATTTTCCCATAAAGTCCTATAACCTAGAATCAAATAATAATGCTCAGTCCCCAACATTGATCTTATTTTTCTTCATAAATTTATCATTCCATTTGTCCCTTTGGTGTTGTATAATTGTGGCTCAGTGTAGGGCATCTTGTCATAGCTCGTCCAACTCATTGATTTGAAACAATATTTGTTTTTGAGCCTCTAATAGGTCCAACCCAAGTTGCATTCATTTCCTCAATGTCCATATTTTTTTCTCAATGCGCAGGAGTACTCTTTTCCCATAAACTAGATCCTAAGGTCTGCATCATGTAGTATTCATCCATGTGGTTATGTAGACCCATAAATCTTCGAGGAGTCTATCATCCTAGTCCTTGAGGTGTAATCTGACAATTTTGGTGATGATGGCCTCAAGGATCTTGTTAGTCCCCTATACCTATCCATTTTTTTGTGGATGATATGGTCTTGTTACCCAATGCTTGATTTTGTAGTTATCCATCAAGTCTATAAAAATTCATCGTGTGAATTGAGTTCCCTCATTGATCACTATCTCTTGTGGTATCCTGTACCTTACAAATATTTCTTCATGGAGAAATTCTACTACTACTTGTTTGGTTGTTGCCATAAGTGTCTTTGCCTCCATCCATTTTGTAACATAGTATGTATAGACGAGGATGTAGGAGTGTTGACGGGAAGGGGGATTTATTGGTCCCACAAAATCAATGGCCCATTTTTCAAAAGGATCTAACACCATCTATGGTTGTAGTGGCATTTCATCAACTTGTATGGGTCTACCCATGCGTTGATAGTTGTCACACCTCTTCACATATTCTTTTGCATCCCTGAAAGGTGTGGGCTAATAATTCCCTTTATGGTGTACCTTGTACCCAATCATTTTATCTACAAAATGGCCCCCACATGGCCCATCATGACAGACTTTCATATTTCATGGACTTCATCGTCTCACACACATCTTCTAGTGATCAAATCAAGCCCATTGTAGAAGAGGTAGTCATCGATCCATGGAAATGTTTCACTTTTTCTGACTATACTTTGTCGTTCTTTGGGGGTCAGATAGCGTGGAAGTTTGCATGTATCCAAAAAGTTAGCAATATCTGCAAACCACGATGAGTTAGTAGATACCGTAAATATGTGTTCATCGAGAAAAACATATTCTACCGGAGGTTCATTCTTATTAGATGTTATTCTAGAAATAAAGTCAACAGCTACATTATATTTTCTTGGTTTATCTAGAATGGTAATATCGAATTCTTGCAATAAAAGAAAACATCTAGTGACCCTGCCATTGGTGATTGGTTTATTCATTAAATATTTGATAACAACATGATCAATGTGTAAAATGACAGGATATCCAATAGTGTAGTGTCTAAACTTGTTTATTGCATGGATAACCACAATAAACTCTTTTTCAATTATCGTATAGTTCAATTCTACAGGTGAGATACTCTTTCTAACACAGTAAATTGCATATGGGTCTTTTCCTTCAATTTGTCTGAGGATGACTCCGACAACGGTGCTCGATGTATATGTGGAAATGTGGAACGAGAGGGTCCATTCGGGCTCTCTTAGTACATGAGATTTAGATACTTTGACTTTCAAATAACAGTATTTTCACACACATTTTTAAGTTCTCTTAAGAAATCAAACTCAAAATGTGTAAAAGGTTTTTATTGATTTAGCGTTTCAGGATAGGGTGGGTCTTAAAGTGTAGGGTGGGAATTTTCATCTTTTGAAGGTTCCAGAGATTGTTTTTGTTCTGATTCTTCATTTGGGACCCCCTCATTTAGATCTTCAATTCTAACATGAGGTTTTTCCTTGGTTAGTGTCTTCCCAGTTCTAAGGTGAATTTCATTACAATCTAGGGAAGAGATGTAGTAAGTAGGGTAGTTTTCAAGTCCAACATCTTGCATTGGTTGACCTAGCCTTCCATTATTCGGGTTAGGTATAGGTTTTGCAGGTATTTTTGGTCGAGGAGAAACAGATGTACATGCTTGCATCTAGGAAGGAGGAAGAAGTTGCATATGTGGTTGTGTCACAAGTTGTTGAGGTCCTTCCATGGTGGGATTTATCCATCCTTGTTGCCATAATTAGTTAGGAGTAGGGGCTACCCATTGTTGAGTTGGCACACCCACATGGTTGAGAATCATATTTCATTGAAGGATTAGTCCAATATGAATTGAAATATTGAGATTGATCTTGGATCATACCTCGATGTTTAGGCTACCAAGGTTGCTTTTGAGAGATGTAGAACAAATGTTCTGGCTCCTCAACTTTTCGATAAATGTCTTTTAGTCTAGAAAAGGATGGAACATTATGTGTAGCATGGTTCTCGCTTCATATTCCGTAGACCTCAATATGATCCAACTGACATTCTCTCTTCAGATGCTTCATTCTACACTTTGTGAAAAAGATAGCCAATGCTTGTTCTATTTCTTCCTACTTCTTCTTTGTCTGCACTATATCCAATTGGGGGCACATGAAACTAAATATATCATTTTTAAATTCCTATAAAATTTTCCCTATTTCTTCCATCATTACTCCTCCTTTAACAATTTTTCATGTTCTTGCAAATATATCTATTGGCACTTTACTTGTTTTAGATGTGCCTCTAGAATACTTATGAAAAAGTTCCAAGATAATGTTGTATTATAAATGAGAAACATCTCCCTTTCCCATAAGGTTGAGGATTTATATACAGTCGTCTTAGATTCATCTTAGAAATAAGAAACGTCGTGTTACAAGATCCAAGTCTCTTTGTTTTTCCCTCTGCATTTTGTAGGTGAATCGCTCAACGTAATCTTCTAGGCTCTCATCTTCATGTTGCATCATCATGAAAAGTTCCTCTCTTCCTTCTTTGTCTTTGCAGTAGTCTTGGTATTTGTCCAGAAATTTCTTCATCATTTGGTCCCATGAGTGGATGTTATCCTTTCCAAGACCCATAAACCATCGTAGAAAAATTATTTTAAGTGTGGCGGGAAAGAGCTTCAATTTTTGTGTGTCTTTCACATTGTCGCAGCTTCTACAAAGTACATCAAACTTGAAGAGGAAGGTATTGGGATCTTCTTTAGATAACCCATAAAATTTTGGCAGCGTTGAATGAGAGATTTTCTTCATCTTGGTTTCCTCATCTATTTCTTTGAATGGGAATCCGAAATTCATGGGTGTCCTCCTTAACAAACTCATGAGCCATTTCTTTCCTAGGGTTTTCCTCTTCTTCAAAAGGTTATTGAGAAAAAATGAACTCTTCTGAATGATATTGTTCGTTGATTTGTTCCTCTGATAATGGAATCTCGGTGTGAATAAATCCTTGTACAATCTCTTATTCCTGAGGAAAGGCCTCGAGCTTCTTCTTGGCAAGAGAACTTGTTGTATGGGATAAGTAATTTGGTTGAGGATGCTCCTTCCCCTTTTGTGATTGACCTACACTATTATCTTTTTGGGAGTTTTTAGAAGAGATAATAATAATAATAATAATAAT